>PVJS01000959.1:0-109457 GCA_004027185.1 Glis glis
GGATCCTCCAGTCTCCGCCTCCCAAAGTACTGAGATTACAAGCGTGTGCCACCACGCCCGGCTCAATTTTCTTTTTTAAAGAGAATAATTGCATAGTTGTTTATTCTAACCACCTGTTGCCCAACTTCATGGTGTTTGTGGTCATCTATCTGTGTGTGTGTGTGTGTGTGTGTGTGTGTGTGTGTGTGTACATATTTAACATTGTTTGCACGGTGTTGCCTTGGACAAAAAGCATGGGTCCAGGATCAGATGGTCTTGGATAGGACACTTGGTTGTCACTTACTACCTTTGTGACCTTTGGCACTTAACCTCTGTGGGGCCCCCATCTGTGGGTGGGTACTACATTTATCTTGGTGGGGATAAGATCTTGGCTGGCAGCCTCCACACCCAGCACGTGGTCCCAACCCCATGAACTGCAGCTTTGTCAGGCTCGTTTCTCAAGGTGCCTGTAACAGATCTGTGGGTCCAGTTGGCCAAGCCCGTGTAGGGCGGCCGCTCTAAGCTGCAGGTCACCTCCTTTTTGCCTTTTCTAGTGGTTTCATGGGTGTGGATGTTTGAGATTAGACCCAGCCAGATGCTCCGCTCCTGCCATTAAGTCGTCGTGCATGAATGCCTTTTAATAAGGACGCAGCCGTGAAAAGGCACGGCCGTTCAGCGTTGGATGAGCAAACTTAAAAGTTCCAAACTGAGAGGAAAAAGTTAAATTTGGAGAACAGATGGAGACAGAGTTGAGGGCAGAAATGTGACCCAAGACATTGTTGGTTTCCGTACTCAACATAAAGAAGGGGGTGGGGTGGGGACAGTGTCTTTGCTGCCACGGAGCGCTCCAGGGACTGTTGTCATGGAGTTAGAAGGAGAAAGAGTTAGAATGGATGGCCAGATAGATGACAGGTGGAGACTGTCCCTCCTGTCTACAAATTGCCAGATTTTTGGTAATGGCCTCAGTGCCTGTGACTCTTGGGTTTAAGAAAACTTGAACAGCTTCCCATATCAGTGCCTTTGGACTTTAGGAACTCAGAAAATTTGGGGTTCATCTAGGCAGCCTTGTTTTCCTTTCTCATTTATTTGGATGTAGTTTGGCTTGTTTTCTGTGAAGATAACATCTATCAGGACCTCTGGTGGCTCCAGTCGTTAGGTTTGTATATTCCTACTTCATAGACACATTTATAACTGTGCTTTCAGACAACTTAGTATGAGATAAGAGAAGCTCAGGGTAGCGCGTGCTGTCTGGCGGTGTGTGTATGGAGGCTGTCACCCTGAGCGCAAGCTCCCGGTGTATTTGCAGGAGGTGACTGTGTCTGTAAGAGATTGAGTTGTACACCTAAAGGGCTCTCTGCTGTTGCATGAGATGATTGGTTTAAGGATTAGCAAAATGTTGGATTATTTTTCTCCTTTGGCTGTAGCTGTCAGCTATCTATGGGACTGTAGTGTGTGAAGTTTAAGAGGATGAGGTTAGCCTCTTATTTTTGAGTATGCAGCTAATCCCTGGAAAGCCCATCAATAACCCAGCTGTAAGTTTCTTTATAAAGCAAATTCACCCGAGGAGAATAATGCAGATCCTGTTACCAAGAGAAGACTAAATAGCTATAATAAACATGGATCTCCTAGCTCCACCAACTTACGTTTAGTGACATACCTTTCAGAGCCTAGCCTTTTTATTAAATTTCCAAAGGGAAGGGGCAGTATCATAGGGAAGTCTTTTATGCATTGGACTCCTTTGGTTAAATTAATTTTTCAAACTTTTTTTTACTGAGAATACAACTAGGTATCTTTGATTAAAGTAGGGTTTGATTTTTGGATTCTTCTATATAGTCTCCTGTCTTTTGGTTAATAAAAAAGTTGCTAGAGCGTTCTCTTTCATTTCCTCACATATTTTCATATGATTTTTATTCAGTTCTTTGGAACAAGACATTTTGTATTTTCCTTTTTTTTTTCAGAGGGAGGAAGAGACCACCAGAATTGAAAGTAGAATGTCCCATTTTGTGGTTTATTTTTTATGGAGATATAATTATATACCATCAAATCTTATTTTTTAGTTTGCATTTCAGTGGTTTCTGGTGTATTCACACACTTGTGCAACCATCACCATCTCTTTCTAGAATATTTTATTATCCCTCAGAGAAACCCCACATATCCATTAGCATTCACTCCCCACGTGTCCTGCCCTAACCCTTAGCAACAACCAGTCTGCTTTCTATCACTGTGGATTTACCTGTTGTGGACATTTCCTAGAAGCAGAATCATATAAAATGTTGCCTTTTGAATCTGGCTTTCTTTTTATACTTTGCATAATGTTTTGAAGGTTTATCGTGGTTGTTTTGTTTTGATAAGTAATATTCCACTGCATCAACATGTACCACCTTTGTTTATCCACTCGTAAGCTGATAGACATTCAGGTTGCTTCCACTTGGTGGATTTTAGGAATAATCTTCCTGTGAACATTTGTGTTCAAGTTTCTGTGTGGACATGTTTTCTTTTCTCTTGGAACTATACTAGCAGTGGAATTGCTTGGTCATAAAACTTTTTTGAGATGGGATTGTGATGTTGTTCGGGCAGGTATTGACTTCTGGGTTCAAGTGATCCTCCTGCCTCAGTCTCCTTAGTAGCTGGGGCTACAAGTGCATCACACTGTACCTGGCTAGTAACTTTTTGAGCAGTTGCTAGGCTTTTAATTTCTAACATCACTATACTACTTTATATCTCCACAGAAGCGTTTGAAAATTATAATTTCTATGCTGCTGCTCCTGCTGCTGCTGCTGCTTCTCCTTCTTATTTCCTCCTCCTCCTCTTCCTCCTCCCCCTCCTTATTCTTCCTCTAGAGGTTTAAACCCAAAGACATTCTATCTTCTATCTCCAAGCTATACCGCCAGCCCTATTTTATTTTTTGTTTGGAAACAGGGTCTTGCTAGGTTGCTGAGAGTATTATGTTGGTTAGGCTGTCCTCAAACCTGCCTTGTCTCAGCCTCCCAAGTACTGGGATAACAGGCATGCGTCACAGTGCCCGGCTGCTCTCCATCTTCTCCAGTACTTCTTGGCCGTCGATTTTATTCTAGCCATCCTAGTGGGTGTGAGGTGGTATCTCCTGTGGTTTCAACTTGCATTTCCTTGATGGCTAATGAAGTCGAATAGCTGTTCATCCAGTACCTGTGTGACTTTTGAGGAACACTTACCTTATATGGTTTTTAAAAACTTAATTCAGACCTGTAGGTCCTAGGGGCTCCGACGTTTGTCACAGTTGTCAGGGTCATGCATGGTGGTGGTCATTGCGGATGAATTGTCCTGGCTGGATTAGCTGAAAGGCAGAAAGAGTAAGGATGAGCTTAAATCCTCACGGGTGTAGGAGCTGAGTCTTGGCGCTGGCCTGCATGCATGGCATAAATTTTGTCGTTTTTCTTGTTTTTTTTTCAGGCCTATTGAGGTTCATTGGCAAGTAGAAATTGTATTTAGTTAAGGTGTAAAAGTGGATATTTACACACACACACACACACACTGATCACCATGATCCAGTTAATTAACATCCATCACATCCCCTCAGAGTTACTGCGTGTGTGTTGAGAACACTGAAGTTGTACCCTCTATCTGGGCACGGTGGCACATACTTGTAATCCCAGTACTTGGGAGGTTGAGACAGGAGGATCACGGGTTCAAGGCCAGCCTCGGCAACTTAGCTTGACACTGTTTCAAAAAATAAAATAAATAAATAAAACTATAGTACTGTGCCCCTTGGTTCAATCCCCAGTTACCAAAAAACAAACAAAAAAGATTGCACATACGAATGAGATCATGGGTATTTCCTTCTGAATCTGTCTTATTTTATTTAGCATAATGCCCTCAGGTTCATCCACATTATCACAAATGGTAGTATTCCCAGCTTTTCAAAGGCTGAATAGTAATTGTGTGCATATATCTATCTATATCTATATCTATATATATTTTTTTTATCCATGGACTCTTGGGTTATTTCCATTTCTTTTCTAACTTTTTCAATTTTGGGGGTATTAGGGATTGGACTCAGGGGCATTCTACTTCTGAGCTACACCCCTAGCTCTTATTTTTTAATTTTGAAACAGGGTCTGGCTAAGTTGCTGACGGTGTCCTCAAACCTGCGATCCTCCTGTCACGGCCTCCCAAGCGCTGGGGTTACAGGTTTATGCCACTGTGCCCGCCCCCAGCTTAAACATTTTTAAATATATTTACTGGCTATTGGTATGTCTTCTGAGAAATGTCTGTTGGGGTCTTTGGACTCTTTTGGTGGTGGTGGGGACAGGGGCTGTGTTACAGATGGAAGTCAGAACCTTGCACGTGCTAGGCAAGCACTCTTACCACTGAGCTACACCCCAGACCTCTCCTTTTTTTTTTTTTTTTTTTTTTGGTGGTACTGGGGATTAAACACACAGGCATTCTGCCTCTGAGCTACAGCCCCAGCCCTATTTCACTTTTATTTTGAAACAGGGTCTCGCTAGGTTGATGAGAGTCTCACTACTTGCTGAGGCAGTCCTCGAACCTGCCATCCACCTGTCTCAGCCTCCCAAGTACTGGGATTACAGGCATGTGCCACCACGCCCGACTTTACTCATTTTTAAAATTGTGTTAATTTATCTTATTTATTTCCTCCTGTTGAGTTGTTTAAGTTCAGATGTGTGCTTTGCAGTGTTTTCTCCCGCGGCCCGCGTGTCATTTTCTGGGCACTTGTGCACTGAGATGGAGCCATTGTTACTTTGTTTTTATTAATCTTAAGTGGCTGGAGAATTCTTGGCCAGGTGAGCAGTTTCTACCTGTGTGTCACCCTTGCCCCTCTTCACAGGAGAGGGGCCTTTCACATAATGGCAGCTTTCCGCTAGCTCCAGGGTAGTGTCCTTGATACCGCTGCTGCCAGAGAGCCTTCCCACTTGTTTGCACAGTGCACCGATTTTCTTTTTTCTGCAGTCTCCCAAGATAAGAACTCCGTGTATTAAAGAACAGGGAATTAGCAGAAATCAAGGAAGAGTCATTTGGAGAGAACTGTCAACAAATGCTGCAATTTCACATTTCTGTCCCCTTTTAAAAGTGTTTACATACCATGGGTGCTATAAATGCCACTCACTGCCACTCAGCCTTCAAGATGCCATTTAGGGGCACGGTTTTAGGTCAAGTTTGTGATTTTTGTGACAGTTTTTGCTGAGGTTACAGAGTGGGTTAAAGTCTTTTCAGAGTGGGGTGTGGTGGCACACATCTGTAATCCCAGGGCTTGGGAGGCGGAGCCTGGAGAATCGCAGGTTTGAGGCCAGCCTCAGCAACTTAGTGAAACCCTGTTTCAAAATAAAAAGGGATTGGGTTATAGCTTGGAGGTAGAATACCCCTGGGTTCAATCTCCGGTACCAAACCCCCCCAAAAAGTCGATCCAGTGGTTGGTGGTGTGGAGGTGAGCAGCATCGGGCGGGAAGAAGGTGGCCTCAGACTTTGTTTTTGTATCTGTGTCCTTCCCAATTGTATAGGCAACTCCATGGTGGTAAACCGCGTGCTACACCTGTGTTTTAGAAACAGAACCGTGGAAACCACGACACCATTACGCTACAGCTCTGAATGCAAGCAGCAACGTCGATTTCATTATAGTAACATAATTGACCCAGGCCGCACTCAGCGAAATGCGAATTAAAATTCTGAATGCGTGGCTGTTGTTTGACATGGATGAGGTTACTTTATTCCTTGTGGGTTTTCGGTATCATTAACTCAGGGTTTGGTGTTTGTTTTTCTTGCCTCACTCCCAGCCTATTTCACATTGTTTCGGGTAGAGCAAGTGCATTCATCTCTATCCTCCAGCCTAAACCTTGCTATCATTTCCTTTGAGGCCTCAGAACGCCGTGTGAAAGTTCCCAGTGTAGCTCTTTCCCAAATTGTTTTGTACAAGATACAGGGGTGTTGTTGTTGTTGTTGGTTTTTAATTTCAAAATTGCTAGTGGAGTGTGTTTTAGGAAGCAGATGTTCCGTTTTGTGAGTTGCGATAGGGGACTTGGATGGTGATGAAGGGACAAAGCTTGACTGTTGGGAAGTGTTTTTTTTTTTTGCGGTACTGGAGATTGAAACCAGGGGCTTCTACCTCTGAGCTACACCTCCAGCCCTATATTTTAGTCTTTATTTTGAAACAGGGTCTCACGAAGTTGTGGAGGGCCTCACTAAGTAGCTGAGGAGGCTGGCCACGAACCCCGATCCTCCGGTCTCAGCCTCCCAAGTACTGGGATTACAAATGTGCACCACCACGCCCGGCGGGAAGTGTTTTTATTTCTTAAAGAGCAGTTTGGCAAGTCATTGGGTGTACAAGAACACGGATTCACATGTAACGGGACAGAATTCCTGCTCAGATCTTGACTGCAGTTTCTCACGCTCTGCACTGGTAACACTTGGGTCACAGTACTTTCTCTGGTGGAGCATGGCCCTGTGCACTGGGGATGTTGAACAGCATCTGTGGCCTCTGCCCTGCCCCGCCCCCATTACATACCAGCGGCACCCTCCACTCCAGTTGTGGCAACCATAAGCATCTCCAGACAGTGCCAGATGTTCCCGGCACAGGGAGGGGCAGGGTGTAAAATTCGCCCTATTTGAGAACCGCCAGTCTAGATTGATAGACCGAAGAACTGGGTATATTGCTAAATACCACCACTCCTCATCAGAAAGTTTTTTTCTAGTAGTTACACACTGTGTTGCTTGTGTGTCCTGTACTTTGTAATTCTATGAGCATTATCTTTAAATATAGATTCCTAGCTGGGAGCTATGGCGCACGCCCGTAATCCCAGTACTTGGAGACTAAAACAGGAGGACTGCAGGTTTGAGGCCAGCCTCAGCAACTTAGACCCTGTTTCACAATAAAAAAGCGCTGGGGGTGTAGGTCAGAGGTAAAATGCCTCTGGGTTCAAACCCCAGTACCAAAAGAGAAAGAAAAATTCCTAACTATAAACTAATGACCGAATAGAAGGTAGAATTTACCTTGCTGTCAGGTTGTAAATCATCTTGTAGTTTTCCAAATGATAGGTGCAGAGTTTGGTCTAGTGGACAGATGCGTGTAAATTCCCCTAATTGTTGGAGCCACTGGGCTCTTGCCTAGATAGCAATGTCTGTATCATTTTTGTCCTAAAATGTAGTATTTAATTGGCACTCAAGCTTTTCCCTTGTGGTGGGGGTGGTAGGTACCACACTGTCCCATGTAAGCCACGTTATGAGAAGGTGTTCTTCCAAGAGCACATGGGGTAGGTGTGGGCTGCCCTTTTGAAATTCACTGTTTTGCTCTTGAGATATGGGTTTTCTATTCATTTAAATAATGTGTTTTATCTTAGAAGTGTTGCTTTTAAGGCTAGATGGTGACGGTGGATTTGTCCCTGGGTACATGGGATTACATGCCCCGGAGAGCGTCTCTCTGGCCACGCAGGGAGAGAAACGTGAAGCCTTCAGTAGAGAAGGGGACTGCCCTCTTTCTTCCCCTTGGTGCTGGGAACATGACTGGGCTGCGGAGCTACAGGAAAAAAGCTCTCCAGAGCATTCTGTGAAGTTTTCTAGAAAGTTTTCTAGTTCCGATTCTGGCTCCGAGCCCGGGGCAAGCCTCTTATCTGTGAGCCAGTCTCATCCCTGAAATGGGAGCCCAGTTCCTCCAATCCCTGCCGAGCTCAGGCTAGAGAGTGGACGTGAAGGTATTCCTACAGTGCCCGAGAGCCCGCCTGGCAGGATCGAGCGGGAGCACGTGGGGGCAACTCGAGCCACATTTCCTGGAGCCACAGCACCGTCAACAGTTGGACCCAACCTGGTTGCCGCTTAGTCCTTCTAGTTTTTTTTTTTTTTTTTTTTTTGCGGTACCGGGGATTGAACCCAGGGACGTTCTATCTCCGCGCTACACCCCTGGCCCTATTTTTTATACTTTATTTTGAAACTGGGTCTCACGAAGTTGTGGAGGGCCTCACTAAGTAGAGAGAGAGAGCTGAGGCTGGCTGCGAACCCGGATCCTCCGGTCTCCGCCTCCCAAAGTACTGGGATTACAAGCGTGCGCCACCACGCCCGGCAGTCCTTCTAGTTTGATAAGCTTTCTAGATGGCTGCACTAAGGACGAAAGAAGCCGGTACCCAAGGACTTCTAATAACAGACTGTGAGCGGTTCGTTCCTTTAGGGGGCTGGGTGGCCAGAGCAGGGTACAAGTGGGAGTTACCCCAGGCCAGTTAGGCTGTTGAACAGCCCTGTTGCTAGTTATTAGCCTAACTGTTGGGTTTATCACATACATTACCCCACAGCTGTGATGAAGCCCCCTCATTTTGCAAGCTCCCCTCTTTTCAGTAATATAGCAGAGTCGGCTTTCCAGTGCCTCTTTCTGAATGGTAGCAATTTGGGGGGGTCTCTGCTTCTTGTGTATCGAAGCACCTCCTGAGTATGTTTGCTCCCACCTAAAATCCTAGCTGCGAAGGGCTCTTCTGGTGGCGCCTTTCTGGATCTTTGGAGGAGTGGGGGTGCAGGGAAGGGCGAGAGCAGGGTCCTCCACCCTGCAGTTAAATCCCTTCCCCTCTGCTTAGCCTCTCATCTTCTTTTAATCAGTGCCGTGCTTAATTACCCCGCTGCACCGGCTTGTGTATGCATCATTGCCTCCCCCCCAGAAGCCGGACATCGCTCTGACTCTCCAAGTAATGATAGTAATTGCTGGTGGGGCCGACCTGCTCCTCATCCTTCTCCGAGCACATTTCTTCTGGCAGGTGTCTAGTTCCTAATTAAGTGCTAATGAGCATGCCTAGTGGACCGTGGTGCCGCTGCCAGCTTCTTCAGTTTTATGTCGCACTGTTGCCGAGCCCTTAGAAGGTGACAGAGCAAGAATTAGTGTCTTTTTGGGATGACAGGAAGGTGATTTTACGTGTAAAGAAATTGTTGATATTGTGAATGGGTGGTTTATAAATGCTTTTCAAGAATACCATTACTGCTGCCCACTCTGACCTTACTTAATCCCCCCTATTCTATCGTCCCATCTAATTTCAGCTAGGCTCTCTACAAGGAATGGAAGTTTAGAAGAAAGTGAATCCCTAAAGAATTTTTTTCCGTAAAGGTGCTAGGAGTGGTTGGAAATTTACTGTAAAATCACAGCTGACGCTGATTTTTTTGGGTGTGTGTGTGGTACTGGGAATTTAACTTAGGGGCATTCTACCTCTGAGCTACACCCCCAGTTCTATTTTATTTATTATTTTGAAACAGGGTCTCTCTTAAGTTGCAGAGGCTGGCTTTGAACCTGCGATCCTTCTGTCTCAGCCTCCCCAAGTACTGGGATTACAGGTGTGAGCTACCATGCCTGGCGATTTCTGATTTTAAGACGGTGTTTTCTCTTACCCTTGGGTAGGAAGCATGTTTGAGACTCCATTTAAAAATCAGTGGTCTGGGTGGAAATTACTGAAGATCTGGCGTGAAGATTTAATATATTCGGTACATCCAAGGGGGTGATAAATAAAACAAGTAATTGGGTCCCAGGGAAGTGAGCACAAATCAGAATCTTCAGAATTTTCTAACATTACACCTTAGAAATTGAGCTTTAATCGTTTTTACTGTCTCATAAAAAATGAGTTTCATGTTGGACAGCTCAAATGTGTCCAGATTTACAGTGCAGGGGCCGTTTCTTGGATACCTTCTCATTTCATGCATGCTTTTAAATATAATGAATTGAGAGCAACGATTCTGTTTAATGTGAACAGATTTATAACTTCTGGAACGGGTTGAGCGGTGGAGGCACCGGGCTGCAGTGGGAAGGGCCTTTGGGACCGGGGACTTGGGCATCCTGCTGGAGTCCCGCCCAGTTAGGGAGAAGTGCTTTCCTCCGCAAGGTTCTTCAGGTTCGGTCACCTCACCGGGTCTCTGGGTTTTCATCTATGACATAGAAAGAGTGGGTTTGAGGCGTGGGGCCTGGGAGATAGGGCTGGGTAGGCCAGCTTCCTCTCCGAGGTTTCTCCCAGCTGTCATGAGCCCAGCTCTGAACTCATCCCCTCTGTAGGGCAGTGCAGAAGCAGCGGCTGTAGGGTCACTGACAGTGACCACCATCCCCTGCTGCCTCATGGGAGAACTCGGGAGTTTGCTCAGTGACTCCCAGCCTTGGTTCCTCTGGAGGATAGCCGTACTTCCTCACACACAGGGGCCTGGGTGGTGCCTCAGACAGTTGGAGGCCGGGCCTTGCCTCTCTCTGAGTTCTGTTCATTGAAGGTAATGCTTTGTTTTTGTCTCCTCAGACCATTGTGGTTAGTGCAGGAAGGGAGTGTGAAACACAGTCACCTGGACTAGTGCAGGGTGTGGTTACTACATGGAGGGTGCACATCTGCCCCCCATTTAACTGCTCTACAGTCGGGATGCGGCTTAAAATGTGTGGCATCTTCTTAGAGTCAGGGACATACTGGATTTCATCCCTGGAGGCTCTTAGAGATGAAACTCATGCTTGGGTGCTTACTAACCTAGCCAGACTTAATAATAAGCGTCTCTAGTCACGGGGGCGGGGGGCGAATTGTGCTGGAAAGTGACAGTGTAGATCTGAGGGTTAGATTGGGGGATGGTGGGGAGCAGTAACTGAGTGGGTGAAAACTTTTGATGAATTGAAAGCACTAATCTCATTTTTTTTTTTTTTTACCTTTTCCAACTCCTGTCTTCACTCCCTTTGTGTGTGTCCGACTTCCTGTTCTGTTTTCCTGCATCCTCTCCCGTCGTGTCTGTTTTTCCCTGGATGTTTCCTTCTCCTCCCTCACCACCACCAACAGCAGCAGCAGTTGCAAGCTCAGCACCTCTCCCACGGCCACGGACCCCCCGTCCCCCTAACGCCGCACCCTTCGGGACTGCAGCCTCCTGGCATCCCGCCCCTCGGGGGCAGCGCCAGCCTTCTCGCGCTGTCTAGTGCTCTGAGTGGGCAGTCTCACTTGGCAATAAAAGATGACAAGAAGCACCATGATGCAGAGCACCACAGAGGTGAGAGGCCGGGCAAACCGGATTAGGACTTTGCCCTCGTACTCAGACAGTGCTGCCGAGCCGCGCGCGTCGCTAACGAGAGCCCCAGCCTATACAGAGAGCAAACAATGAGATGAGAGGGACTGTCGCAGAGCTTTCCACTGACGCTCACTTCGCCCCGGGCGTTTGCAGGGTTTGCCGTGGGCATCTGTAGATCTCTCCATCTCACTAGATGGCAGATATCTTGACACCTTGGCAGCTGCCTAGCTAATGCCAGTGGCCTGTACCATATTACGGAAAACTGTTAACCGCTTAATTGGGTAATTTTCAAAGAAAGTAATGTTGTTAAATGGGGCGAAATAAGAAGTTAAATTTGAAAGTGAATGTGTTCAAATGAAAGGTTGGATAATTGCATCTGTTACTACTTAGTTTCATAGGCTTTAATTCTAGTATGCATTAAATATTGGGCAAAATTGCACTTGACTAATTTTTTGAAGAAAAGTAATTTATTCTGTCAAGAAATAAAAAATAGGCTTTGTGTATGGTTAAACTGTAAATCTTATGTTTACAAAATACTGTAATTTTCAGGAAATCACTGTATTAGGAATGTGCAATGACTTATATAAATAAAAGCCATTTTTAAAACTGTTTGGGGCTTGTGTTCTAATTATTCCCCCCTTTTTTTTATTTCTGTTCTTGCCTCTGTGTCTGAACGGGCATGTCTGTGCGTTTCTTGGTAACTTCGGGAGCAGACAGAGAGCCGGGCACCGTAAGTACTCCAGCGCCTGCTGCACACGAACACCGTCCCCACCGCGCCCCCCAAGCTGTCCTCCTTCAACACAAACACAGGCAGACACGCACACTCTCCCATCCCAGCCACCTGCCGTGTGCCCTTTCCTTTTTCTTCTTTTTAAAAATGTCTGATGTGACTATTTCCCCTCTTGTCTGTTTTTTTTTTTTTTAAATAATAAGACTTGTGTTAGACAAGAGTGGCATGGTTTTGGAGATGAAGCTGTTTGCTGGAATTACTTACTTGGAAATACACTTGGACGTTTGTGAGTCCTGGACCCATTTTAAACATGTGTGTTGTCACATTCTGAGTCCTGGTTTCGTGTAGTTGACAAGAGTATTCGTTCTTTTATCTTGAATTAGCTTTGCAGACAGGAGGTTACCATCTACATGTGACGTTGGTTAGTAATGTTATTTCTACCTAAACCATCCGTTTTACCCTCTGTGAACGCATCTCAGTTGCTAGGTTTCCGTATCTACTTTTCTTTGCATAATTGTTCTTGGAGTGTGAACTTGAACTTAAATTTATTTTCAGTCTCAGAACTGAGCTTATGCATATGCTTAAAAACAAGGAAGTTCAGTGGTACAGGGCTGTGTGCTTATCCAGTTTGTCTTTTTACCAGCCTATACGTGCCCATTTTGTATGACAGTCGGACCGTACCTGCATCTGCCAATTAGCTGTGGGGAGACCTGTGTCAAAAAAGCATCTCTCAAATGTTCCAGATCAAATAAAGAATGAGAATTTGGCCTCTGTTCACCTAGGCTAGCCTACAGTTTTTGCCCCCTTTCCCTTCTTTCTGACATAGCAATAGTTTGACCATCTGTAACACAGTTAAAAAAAAAATGGGACAGTGAACTTTTAAATCATTCTGATACTTAATTTTTTTTTTTCTTGAAGTGCTAGGGATGGAACCCAGGGCTTTACGCATGCTAGGCAAGCATTCTACCACTGAGCGGTACCCCCAGCCCCATTCTAGCACTTTTTTTGTTAGGCGTTTGGGGGGGGGTACATGAGTCTTTTCAGTTTAAAAAGTTTAGCATCCCTCCTCTTTCTATTTAGGATAGTAGCTACTTTTCAAAATCTGTGAAACAAATCTCGGTTGTGCTTCATGTATCGGAATGTATTTGGAGTAGGGGCAGTGATTAAAAGAAGAGGCAGCTAGTTCTTAAATTTTTGCACTGTAAGTTTTCTCCAAAAAGTGTTTGAAGTGGAAGGGGAGGGATGAAAAGTTTCCAATAGGAAATAAACTATCCTACACACAGAGTACCACTTTATGTAAACTGGCTTTGGTTTATGGAGGTGACCTTTATGCTTTGCAGTTCCAATGTCCCTATAGATCATCTTTTCTACCATGTTCATTCAGTGGAGTATCAAATTAAAAAAACCTACCCTGGACCAGAGAACAGGGCAGAGAAGAAGTTTTGTAGCGTGGGGAAAGCCCCTGTGGCATAGTTTTATTCTTTTAAACTTATTTCAGCTTCAGGACTTTATTTCTAATTTAACCCCCCCTTATTATGTTTTCATCTTAAATCTATATTGATAGGGTGCTCAGTACATGCAAGGCAGTGTGGGACATGTATCTGCCGTTAGAAGTATCTAGGCAGGCCCCACAAGCCCTTTCTCAGGAAACAGCGGTGACAAAAATACTAAGACATAAGATATCTATAAAGTTTCAGCAAAAGTTGCATAACATGTTGGCATCGCAGTTGTGCAACTGACACCACATGGTGTGTGGCTCTGAAAAGCTAGGTGCATGTTTAAACTGTTGGAGGCGTTTTCGTACCTGTGGGTGTGTCTGTTTCTGAGCATATCCAGTAACCTCTTATTTGTGTTTTTGGCTGAAAAATGTATAGAGTACTTTATTCGTTGGAGGACTGAGAGTGGGATGGAGGGAAGGTGATGTATCTTTGAAGAAATACAAAACAGTTTCTGAATTTCAGGCATCTGTGGATTGTTTTTAAGTCCACACATTAGAGTTCGCACTCCATGAACTTCCCAGTCAAAATGTGTGGATCATTGTATAAGCCAGTGTATATAAAATAATGTAAACCAAATGGTGGTTTAGATGATGTTGGCTTGTATCCTTTGTTATATCAAGTTTTTGACAAGTTTTAATGGTCATTTTAATTAATGTTTTTAGAATCAGTATGTCAACTGTGTTCCCTGCTTAATTGGTGCACAGAACTCTTGGATGGGATGATGTATATTGGTACCACTACACTAATTGTAACCTAAACGTTTAATTTGGTCTGTAAAAAGGAGTTAACTTGCTCACTGTCCACATAAGTAGGATTTTGCAGTTATATAAAATTAAGCAGCTCTTCAAATTTGGCATTGGGTAATGAGATGATGTGTACTATCAGTGCCTAAGATATTATAGTACTCATCTATTTAATAAAGTGGTTTGCGTTATGAAGTCTAATTTTGCTAGGCAGATAAAGTCAGTCGATTGCTCTGCACTGCTGCTGTTGTTTGGTTTTGGCCAACGAAGGGCTGAAGGGCGGTTGCTTTAGGCCTGTGGTTTGCAAACCTTGTGGTCACAGAACCTTTCTATTTCTACCTTTGAATTAAAATTATTGAGCACCCTTAAGAGCTTGTTTCTCCTAAATACTTTGATATATATTGTATTACAGATAAAACCAATCACCTAAAGAGCTACTTAATTGTACTAACATAAATAATATTATTAAAGAAAAATCATTATATTCCAAAACAAAAAAATTGGCAAGGATGATTGACATTTTTTGCATGTTTGCAAATGTCTGTAATGCCTGGTTTGAAAGAGGACAGGTCATTTCTCATCAAGTTCTGTTGTAATACAATTGTGTTTGTTGACATTTTGGAAGAAAATCTGCCCTGTATTAGAGATCAGGGGTCTTTGGGACCCTCAAGGGTCCTTGGACCAAACTCTTGAGAACCTCAGCCCTCAATAAGACTGTCTTACTGTTGTTACTCTTTCTTGCTCTTCTATGTTGAACCTGTTATTTACCTAAAGTACAGAAAATCAGAGACTTTAGTAAATCTAAATGGAATGTAGATGTCTCTGGATTTTTAGCTGTGAGCCTAAAATTGATAGTTCATGTTTATTTTTTATTGACAAAATTATTCAGTTTGCTATTTCAAGCTTTTATAGTAGAGAAACAAATGAACCTTAACATAAGCAACCTATTTTAATGTAAAACCTAGAAAATGAAAGTAATAGAATGAAAATATGAACACTTTTTAAGTTCTTGCTTCTGAAAGGGATAGACGATAAAGCTAGTAACTTCTTGGGGTTTGTTTGCTGTGTTGTTAGATTTTAAGTTGGTTTCTTAATTCTCACAAGCTGCTTTTTTAAAAATTTATAACCTCCTTATGAGAGTATAGCTATTCAGCAAAGAAATGAAATGACCCAAAAAGGTTATTATTTCTCCAGTAGGATACAGTAGTAATAAATAATTTTTTGGTACTGGGGATTGAACCCAGGAACATTCTATCTTCGAGCTATATCCCAAACCCCTTTTATTTTTTATTTTTAAACAGGGTGTCGGTATGTTTCTGAAGGTCTCTCCAAGTTGCTGAGGCTGGCCTCAAACATGGAATCCTGTCTCACCCTCCCAACTACTGGGCATGTGCCACCGCACCTGGCTGATATTTCAGTTCATTTAAAGATAAATTGCGTTAAATTTTGGCTAAAGGGAATGTCATTTACATCTGCCTGAACGACTTGGAACTAGAGAATGAACAGAGTTATGTGGCTTTTAAACATGAGAACACGTGTTTTAGAGACTTTGATTCACGTTAACAAGTGTTTGTTGCGCGCTTAGTACGTGCCAGGCATTGCCTGAGGCTCTGAGTATACTCGCTGCCATTTTGCAGTCTTTTAATATCACAGATGCATTATTTATCAAACGTACTAACATGGACATACGTAACTTATGCGATCGCTGTTTGGGAAAGGGAGGGGCCCCTGGAGTGTGGGGACACCCCAGAGCAGAGGCCATGTGGCCTGGGCAGGATTTGTGGATGGGTTCTGCAGCTGAGTGTGGAGTGGAGTGGTGTGGGTTGCTGTTCTTTTCATAATTCTGGAAAGAGATCTAGTTTAGCGTATTCTCGAGGGGTTCCTGATCCAGAAGAGTGAGCCCCATACACCTATCTTGTCAGTCCCAAGACACAGCACCATTGTCCATCAGTGAAGCAGCAAGATGAAGCAGCAAGGCCAAGGAGCCGGGGTGCCTCCGGTCCCAGGTTTACTTAGACCACAGAGGGGGAGATTGGGATCACCTCGTCCAGATGGAGACTGTGTTTGAGGGACCATGTTGTCACCCCATAACTGGCTTTGAAAATCATGCTGGTAACACTCCACTTTGTCAAAGATCAACAAGAAGCGTTTGGCCTAAATATTGGTGAGTTAATTTTGACCTGTCAAGAGATGGTCTGGAAATAAAGGCCATACTGAGATGAGTCATCGAAAATTTCAGTGTTTAGGGGTGGTAAAAAATACCCAAGTGTTCTTAAGTGGTTGCCTCTGCAGGCTTCTGCAGCAGGATGTTAAACTGCATGCTTAAAAAATAGACCCTTAAGCTGGGCGTGGTGGCGCACGCTTGTAATCCTAGTACTTGGGAGGCTGAGACAGGAGGACTGCAGGTTCATGGCCAACCTCAGCTACTTAGTGAGGCCCTCTGCAACTTAGTGAGACCCTGTTTCAAAATAAAGATTAAAAAACAGGACTGGAGGTATAGCTCGGAGGTTGAGTGCCCCTGGGTTCAATCCCCAGTACCGCCAAAAAAAAAAGACCCTCTTTGGAAAAACCAGCGTCCCTGCTGAGTCGGATGAACCCCTGGAGAAAGGAAAGGCCTGGCGGTTCTAAATGGCTGGGGGTGCTGTGCACCTGTACTGAGGGCAGCCACTCAGCAGGTGGATGGTGGGGCCTGGGTGTAACTGGAGAAACATAGGTTTATCTCACTGTGATTATAATGAAAACAGCATTTTATGCTAAAAACAAAAACAGGTAGAGGACATTTTTCCTTCCAAAACCATATTCAGACTTGTTTGTATTCTGTATTAGAAAACTTACTGCCCACCCTCTTGAGCAGGTTTTTTGTTTTTCAATTTTTTCCCCCTTTTGGCCTCATGGTCAATTTTATCATACCCTCTCTGGAACATAGGTAGGCAACAGACTTGGCGTCTCTATCTTTAAGATGAGGAGACATGGATGTAAGTGCTGTCAGATATCCAAATAACTCATTCAGGTCCTGATCTCATGCTTTATAGTTTTAGGCCCTTTTTGTGCATTAGAAAGTACAGGTTGAGGCCAAACATGGTGGCACACTCTTGTAATCCCAATACTTGGGAGGCTGAGACAGGAGGATTGAAGGTTGAAAGCTGGCCACAGCAGTTTAACAAGGCTCTCAGCAACATAGTGAGACCCTGTTTCCAAATAAAAAAAATAAAATGGGACTGGGGGTATAGATTGGTAGGTAGAAAGCCCCTGAGTTCAGTCCTCAGCACTACAAAACAAAAATACAGGTTGAGTATTCCTTATCTGAAATGCTTGGAACTAAAAGTATTTCAGATTTTTTTAATATTTGCATAGACTTTACTGATTGAGCATCCCTAATCCAAAAATCCAAAATCTAAAATGTCCAAAGTCCAAAACTGGCACTCAAAATCTTTCAGATTTTGGAGGTTTTTGGATTTCCAAATTAGGGATATTCAATATGTATCTCATCAGGGATAGGAGAAACTGAGCGGTAGAGAAACATCCTATTAGCTCTTAGAAAACATTCTTTTAGAAAAGGTTTGATGAAGCCAGGCATGGTGGTGCATGCCTGTTATACCAGTATTTGAGAGGCTGAGACAGGAGGATCATAGTTTTGAGGCCAGCCTCAGCAACTTAGTGAGACCGTGTTTCAAAATAAAATAGGGCTGGGGCGTAGCCTGTAGGTAGAGTGCCCCTGGGTTCAACCCCAGGACCATGAAGGAAAAAAAAAGTGTTGATGTGATGTGCTGACACATTGGTTTTTTGCTGTGACCACATCCTGAATTGGGGAATGATGTTATCATGGGGTTATTTTAAAACATTTTAACCAGGTGTGGAGGCACACTCCTGTAATCCCAGTACTTTGGAGGCTGACATAGGAGGATTGCAGGTTTGAGGCCAGCTTCAGCAACTTAAGTGAGGCCTTTAGCAACTTAGTGAGACCCTGTTTCAAAATTAAAATAAGAGCCGAGCATGGTGATGCATATTTGTAATCCCAGGACTTGGGAGGCTGAGACAGGAGGACCAAAGGTTCATTTTTTTTTTTTTTTTTTTGCGGTACTGGGGATTGAACGCAGGGGCGTTCTACCTCTGCGCTACGCCCCCGACCCTATTTTTTATACTTTATTTTGAGACCAGGTCTCACGAAGTTGCGGAGGGCCTCATAGAGAAGGAGAGAGAGAGAGAGAAAGAGAGAGAGAAAGAGAGAAAGAGAGAGCGAGCGCTGAGGCTGGCAGCGAACCCGGATCCTCTGGTCTCCGCCTCCCAAAGTACTGGGATTACAAGCGTGCACCACCACGCCCGGCTCAGGAGGACCAAAGGTTCACAGCCAGCCTCAGCTACTTAGTGAGGCCCTCCGCAACTTAGTGAGACCCTGTTTCTAAATAAAGAATAAAAAATAGGGCTAAGGGTGTAGCTCAGAGGTAGAATGCCCCTGGGTTCCATCCCCAGTACCACTAAAAATTTTTTTTAAATAATAACTTTTTATCTTATACTGTGGATGGAACCCAGGGGCATTCTACCACTGAGCTACACACCCAATCCTTTTTAAATTTTTATTTTTAATAAAAATAATTTATTACTTTAATAAATTATTAAAATAATTTGAAGCCGGGCGTGGTGGCGCACACTTGTAATGCCAGTACTTGGGAGGCTGAGACCAGAGGATCCGTGTTCACGGCCAGCCTCAGCTACATAGTGAGGCCTTCCGCAACTTAGTGAGACCCTGTTTCAAAATAAAGAACAAAAAATAGGGCTGGGGGTGTAGCTCAGAGGTAGAATGCCCCTGGGTTCAATCCCCAGTACTGCAAAAAAAAAAAAAAATTAATTAAATTATTGCCCAGGCTGGCCTGGAAAACTTGGAATCGTCTTGCCTCAGCCTCCTGAGTAGCCGGGATAACAGTGTGCCATTGTGCCCAGCTTGACTGTTTTTAAATAATGGAGTTTGTATTTGTTTTGTTTTGCTTTCCCCAGAGAATGAAGTTCGGAGGGCAGGATGGGGACAGGAGGGTGACGATGAAGCCATCCTGATGTGCTGACCACCCCCAACACCCCCCGGCTCTCCTTAGTCTCCCGCTTGGCCACGTTCCTTTCCCCGGGTCCCCCCTGTGTAACTCCTCTGCCTTCAACAGTGCTGAGCTCCTGGGTCGGGGTGCAGGGCCACCGTTCTTTTCTGTACTTTGCACGTAAACTGTAAAACCTAGATGTGTACCCTTTAAGCCTGCCGCTGGGCCCGAGCGCTGGGGTGTGACGTGTTTGCCATGTGAACGCATTTTCTGCTTTCCCCACGTCGTTGACAAGCGGGGCTCCCTTCGGTTTGACGGGTTAAGAGCCCCTTTGTCGAGACGCCAGGCAGAGCACGCGAGTGGCCGCCCGGACCGCAGCGCCGAGTGCCGTGCGGCCCTCGCTTAATTGGTACCAGGTGTAACTGGAGCAGGCTCGCAGATGTGACGGGTGCGTCGTTACCTAATTGTTTTAATGTTCACAGAGAAGTTAATTGTCAGTGTAGAGTGTGCTAGCAAATTAGGTTCCCACTGTCTTAGTGTAACTGAGGATAAATGAGGTGTCACGAGTTTCCAGTCTGTACCTCTGACACAAACACTTTTCCTGCAGGGAAGAGAAAGTTCCCACGGGGAATCAATGTGGCAGCTAAAGAAACCCATTTGAATCGTGTGCATTATTTTCAATTAGGGAAACCTTTCTGGCTTTTGCCGGATCCATGAGTGGGGTTTCCTCTCGGATTTGCTGCTGCCGGTGGTTTCAAGGTTTAAAGTTGTTGGCAGAAGAGTTGATCAGAGGTCTCAAGACGCACGAAGGATTCTGTAACTCGTGTTCGGTGGGGTTGTAGCCCTGACAGTGTAACATTTCATTAAGCTTGCCTGCTTTCATGGTTTCTAGAGTTACTGTCCAGAATGATCTCAGTAGACGGGAACAACCATCACTTTTAAATTGCGTAGGAAAGGTAAAATACTTGGAATGAGACCCATGAAAGGCTGGTTTTATCCTCATTGAAGCACCTGGGGCTTTGCCCCCTGAATCTTGACGGGGTGTGGAGACGTGCAATGGGCGCATCATCGTCCAGAATGGTCAGGATGAAGGTGGTGCAAAGTCCAGGTCTTGGGGTTTTCTTTTGAGTGCACTGGCCACTCTGGAGTTGAGTGGACTCTCACTTGTATTGTACACTCCTATTTGGAGGTGTTGTTTTTTAATTGCGCTTGAATATTGAAATGTTGGGTTTTGTTTCTTCCGGTGGTTCGTTTTTGTAGTACTACAGGTTGAAACCCATGGGCGTTCTACTTCTGAGCTACCCCGCCCCCACCTTATTTTATTTATTTTTATTGTTTATTTTGAAACGGGGTCTCTCTAAGTTGCTGAGGCTAGTCTCAAACCTGTGATCCTCCTGTCTTCAGCCTACCAAGCACTGGGATTACAGGAGTGTGCCACTGTGCCTGGCTGGATTTTGTTTTGTTTTGTTTTAATAGACTTTATTGGCTACTTCTGCTCAGTAGGTTCAAACACTTTTGCCAACTATCTAATTAATTAACTTGGCCCTGTTACACTGCAGAGGAAGAGGAAGGTCCTGGTTGGGTTTTATTCCTTTTTCTTTTTCTTCTTCTTTTTTTTTTTTTTTGGTATTGATTGAATCCAAGGGCGTTTTACCTCTGAGCTACACCTCCAACCCTTTTTATTTTTATTTTGAAATAGAGTCTCGCCAAGTTGCTGAGAGGATCTGGCTAAGTTGCTGAGGCTGACCTCAAACCTGCAATCCTCCTGTCTCAGCTTCTGAAATTCTGGGATTATAGGTGTGTACTGCCACACCTGGCTTTGGTTGTGTTTTAAGAAGCATGGCTCCCCCAGTTAGGAAATTGTGTTCTGGTGTGACTCCTCAAGAGAGAGGCTGAAGGCTGTATCATGGGAAGATCTTCCAGCCTTTCTTCTGGCCAGCAATCTGGATCACTGTCATAACCATTCTGTGGTGTCATCAGGCAGACGTGACTCTTGGGAACCATGTGTTAATAATACCAAAAGATTTGCTGGTTGCCGCTGAAGATGTCCTCTGAGATTTGAAATTCTCAGAAGAATCCCAGGATTTCTTAAGAGCGAGAGGTCCCTTCTTATTGTGGAACATGCCTTCTCTGTCCTTCGACCACATCTACTCACGTGTAGTTTCTGTCGTTTCTCCACGTGAATGGAGAGAAAGCCACACTAGTGGTGCTAACTTTGGGGGGGAGCCCTTTCTGTTCTACTACTGAGCATTCTAGAAGGATCTTTTTTTTTTGAAACTTGTCAGATACGCCTCTCCCCGTAGTGTTTTATTTGGCTCTGCATCCTCCAGTGTGTGCAACACATAAGGTATAGAAAATCATTATGGTTTCAGGATTTTGGTTTGTTTTGCAAACACTGTGTTTTCAGATCTTGATTTTCTCAGGTTTGCAATATCCCCCGTAGGCTGTATAACTCCTATTTTGAGTTCCTGTAGAAAACAGAAGGTACATAAGACAATTTTGTTTATTTCTTAACAAAATCTTAAAACAAAGGAAAACTTATATACAGTCTGGAAATCCCAGTGCTTGGGACATTTGTGGTAGAATTCTGCCCGGTGTTTACAGTGTTTGGAAAGCCCTGGCAGATAAGTAAATTTCACCAGCTGCAAGGTGAAACGAAGCACCGAGTTTCTTGGCCGGGATGAGAATCTGTCAGTGTGGTAACACTGGTTCTCATGTTGATCAAAAAACGGATTCACAATTAAATATTTATTTGGCAGATAAATATTTGAAAAATGACTTCTACTTGATGCATGCTATCTGGTAGATTAAAGTCTTTCAGAATGTGGACTCTGGGAAGAGATGTCTGGTGACACCAGGTCTGTGGAAACATTCTCTTCAGGGGCTGCAGCTCGAGCTGGGTGTCACTGCTGAAGTCTTTGTCAGTTGCTGATCTTGGGTTCTGTGTGGCAGGATTCGTGGGTGGAAGGCAGGAATTTTGGACTCTACTCAGTTTATTTGACTTTAATTTTTAAAATTATCACTTTTTAGAGACCTTTAATTACTTATTTATTTATTTTTTGGTACTGGGGATTAAACCCAGGGGCATTCTACCTCTCTGCTACACCCTCGGCCCTTTTTATTTTTTATTTTGAAACAGGGTCTCAATAGGTTGCTGAGAGTCTCACTACACTGCTGAGGCTGTCCTCAAACCTGTGATCCACCTGTCTCAGCCTCCCAAGTACTGGAATTACACAGGCCTGTGCTACCACACCCAGCTAGTACTTTTTTTTTTTAAGAGTCTCACTGTGTTACCCAGATTGGTCAGTTCATTTTAAAGGATACTGTGAAATATTAATTTTTTTTCTAATTGTATGTTCACATGTTTGGTATGGTAGGCATATGACCAGATAATGAGGGACTCTGACGGTTGGTTGGGAGGATCAGAGAAGACATGCATTGGACACTGCATGTCAGAATGTTAAACATGGTGCCTGAAGGAGCCAGTGTGGGTTTTCAGTGACTCATATTTGGGTGCCAGTATTCTGTGTACAGAAACTGAGCTTGGAAGTCACCAGTCTGGGAGGGGGATTCGTTAACGTAGTGGGAATATGCGGGTCACCTCCTCTCTGCACATCATAGTGCTCCTGAGAGAACAAGGGGGCTGAAGAGGGCGTCTTTTAAACGTTGCTTAAAACACTCCACGTTTGAGTCTCAGCTGTCTTCTGTGTTTGGAACGCGTGACCTTTAAAATAACTTAAAGTAAAGCAGCGTTTTTGGCAAACGGTCTCCTCTTAAATGTTTGATGACGTACACTGTAGATTCCCTTTTATAACATAGAATCCTCAATTTCAACAGAGCAAAGGATATTCAGTCAGTGTTAGGTGTCATCTCATGATTCTTAAGATATGTGCCGGTGGCTCTTACTGACCAGCAAAATGACTGTGTTCCATAAGCTGGGCGTGGTGGCTGGCACACACCTGTAATCCCAGTACTTGGGAGGCTGAGACAGGAGGATTGCAGGTTTGAGGCCAGCCTGTGGCAACTTTAGGAGACTCTGTTTCAAAATAAAATTCACTGGGAGTGTAGCTTGGAGGTAGAGCAGCTCTGGGTTCAATCCCCAGTACCATGTGAAAACACACCCACACGTGTGCATGTGCATATGTGCACACACATGCGTGCATCTGCACACACGGGCTGTTCTCTAAGGCATAAGCAATTGCTGGTGCATGAGGGAAAATACTTTTAGCATCTTGAGACATGCAGCGATACCCATGCAGTTGCTTCGGGTTTCTGGAGAACAAATGAGGGAACCGCAAAGACAAGGATCCCCTGGGCAGTCGTTTAAAACCCACACTGGTGGCCGTTGCTGCCAGTGCAGCCCGTTAGGCTGGAACTATTTGCTCAGATCAAGAACAACCTCCGAAGCAGCGTCAGGGCTGCAGTCGGCAACACACACAACCCCGGGCTTGTGGGAACGGCGCGGGGACGTGGTCCGCCCCTGTAGGTGCCAGGCGGCAGCGTGAGTGAGGGAGCCCCCGGGTCTGACTGGCTCCTGGGTCTTTCTGGCCCACCCTCTTGCTGCCTTGTTTTATAACATCAAAGGTAGGAAGAGACATCTTGTTTTGTAACTTGTTGAAGTCTGCCAGTTGAAGGGGACCCATTTTCAGATAAGCACGGTTGCTAATTACTAGCCCAGTCCAAATTTAGAGGAACTTTCAGAGCTTTTCAAAACCCATTCAGATTATAGGCCTCATTTAAGCTGCTTGAGTGGAAATTACAGTAGGAGCTTCTAACACGTAGAAGCCGAGGCCTCGGAACCTGAGAGCCTTAAAGAGCCAGCCTTAGAAATGTTATTGTTTCTAATAGAAATTGTATTGTTCCTAACAGAGGCGCGGCTTGCTTGTACATTCTCAGTTCCACTTGATGTCATTTTAAAAATAAGACATTAAAAAGCCACCTTGGATTGGAAAGTGGTTTGGACACCCAGCATTCATTACCCCAGAGGGCTGTGAAGCCGGCCCTATGGAGAGAGACTTTGAAATGGCAGCAGACCTGGACTCCATGCCTCGTTTGTTCTTCTGGGCACCCGAGCGGGTGTAAAGTGGATTAAGATACAGCCCTGCCCTGAAGCGTCTGCAGGGTCTCCAGGCGAGGCGAGGAGGCCTTGGGGCTGGGTTGGAGGGGGGAGTTTCTAGCAGACATTTATCAAGGTAATTAGTTCAGGGATGCAGCCCACTCACCTCTCCACCCCAGCCACTGCGGTAAAGGCTTTTACTGCTTTGAGCTCTTCTATATTGAATTTCGTGGGTCCCTCCACCTCCTTTTATCTGAGTCTCCTGACGTTTGTGTAGCTTGAACAGTCATGAATAAAAGCGCTCAGCTCACTTGAAGTCAGCCCCTGAGGTGGGCCTCGGGGCCTCGCATCGCCTCTGGTCCCCAGTTCTGACTTCTTCCTGCTCATGGCAGAGCTGGCAACACTCTCATGGCGGGGTCTGGGTCTTTCCCAAGGGAGATTTGAGAGCCAGCCACCTGTCCGATGACCTCTGGCTGGTGAGGGCTATAGACCCACTGCCTTAAAAAATGTACCATAAGATATATGCTCCTGGTACACACCGCAGCATCAGGTGTGGTCTAACTTGCAGGTTTCCACACCCGCTTCTATTGTAATTTATGGCGGAGAAAGGTAACGTAATTGTCTGTTGGCCCCGGACCCTCCCCGCCCCCCCATCCCGTCTTCGTTCTCAAACATCTTTCAGAAATTGGGGTTATCTGGGCTTTGTGAAAGGAGGTTTCGCACAGCTCATTCAGCATTGTTCAAGTCAGTAACACATCACTGAACAAATTGCCCCTTGCATATGCTAATTCTGCACGTAAAAGAACTCATTGTAACATGTTCTCATGCCTTAGCCTGCGGGGACATGGGAATTGAAGGGATGTCACATCATGTCATGTGACCCCAAAATATCTAAAATGCCTGTTTTCTTTGGGTCAACAGTTCGTCCTGAGCATATGCCAACGAAACTATCCTGTGTGGTTTGTGGAAAAGATTAGTCCTTGTTCCTGCTTTTGTGGGTGGGAGCTGGTCTTGCTATTGAAGATTCACGGGCTGAGATTTCCCCTTTGGGACTTAAATTTCAGTGCTGTTGGTGAGCAACACCAAATCTTATTTTCAACAATAAATTAAAAGAATTCAAAAGTCCCTTCATTGTTGCTGTGGAAAATGTGATTTGCCTTTTAGGAAAGCATGCTGTTAATCCCACCTGCTCCTTTTGTGTCTTTTAAAGGGAACACAGTGACTCTTAACAGTTAGTTACAGAAGGTGCCTAGTCCTCTCAGGGTTTGCTCATAGGCTGTTCATATTCCTGACTAGGAAGAGGGATTGGGAAAGAATAAAATACACACAGTCACATACAAACAACCAGCACTAAATAGCACTAGTACTCCAGCACTAAATAGAACAGAGGCACATTTGGAGTGAGTAGGGCCTGAGAGATACACCAGGGATTGGAGGGCTTGATAGCAAAGTTGGGGTCCTTTTGAGTATGGAAAGCTCTATAAATGTTTGCCACGAAAGTCTTTAGACAGACGACTTAAATGGAATGAACGGCTGTGTAGGTATCACCTTTCGAAGACAGTTCTCACGTCCACGTTGGGTTTTCACGTGTACAAAGAGGCCTGAGGAGAAATCCGTGATTCATATATTTTTTTTTTGTCTTGTAGAGTAATTCTCTCTTGGTCCCAGACACTCTCAGAGGCACAGATAAACGCAGAAATGGACCTGAATTTTCCAACGACATCAAAAAAAGAAAGGTGGATGATAAGGATTCCAGCCACTATGTAAGTAAATAAAGGACTTCCAATAATACTTGTTTGCTTACTGTTCACCTTCTACGTGGGTATCCCAGTGTACTCTGAGATCGCTGTGGTAATTCCATATCCCTTAAAATAATACTGTAAAGAGGGTAGGTTCAGAGCCGGGCATGGTGGCGCATGTCTATAGTCCCAGCAACTGGGGGAACTGAGGCAGGAGCATCACAAGTTCAAGGCCCACCTGGGCAAGTTGGGGAGACTATACTTTCTGCATTTTTCACTTAATCCTGGGCCCTGCAAATTTGGTAACCACAGCAATGGCTCAAATAGAGTAAAAACTTTTTTATTTTTATTGTTTATTTTTATTTTTGTGGTACTGGGGATTGAACCCAGGGGTGTACTACCACTGAGCTAAACCCCCCAGCCCTATTTTATTTTATTGGTACTGGGATTCAACCCAGGAGCATTCTACCTCCAAGCTATGCCCCCAGTCTTTTTTATTTTTTATTTTGAAATAGTCTCACTAAGTTGCTCAGGCCAGTCTCAAACCTGCGATCCTCCTGTCTCGGCCCCCCAAGTACTGGGATTACAGGTGTGTGCCATCACACCCGGCTAGAGTATAAATTTTGGTGTCATAAAATACCTTTTGGGATGCCATTCGGATAAGATATCCAGGATTTTATTAGGTTTCAAAGTGGAGTTCACCATCATCTAGAGTTGAGTTATCTAAATACACACTAAAAATGGAAGAAACATCATAGGCATCTAGTTCACACCCTGCAGATGAGATCACTCGGCTGGTTGATGGAGTGAGATCTCAACACAAAACTCAACTCAGCTAAAACCACATTCAGAGGACAGCAAGTCAGGCCAAATGGCCATTGGCTGTGGTCTCAGAGTCATAAACATTGTAGCCAATGTATAACTTGGACGTGGCCCCTGTGTCTCTGAGTGTCTGTTTCAGGCTGGATGCCTTCTCAGACTCGGTATCACAGAATGCTGAATCGGGCCACTTCCTGTCGCCCTGGAGGAAGAGGTGTCTCCTGTGGTTATGTAGAAGTTTAAACACTAGGCCTCTGTCTCCTGCTGGCTTGCTAAATCTTATAGCTAATAATAGGCAAAATTTCTTGAGCACCAGGTCAACTTAGTGCCAGGTACCCTGTGTTTTCACATGGGTTATTTCATTTAATTCTTAGTATAACCCAATGAGTCGGGTACCATCTTCTCCATTTTATAGACAAAGAAACTGTGTAGCCAGACCTTTAAAGTGGTTTGCCAGAGGCCATGGTTGGTGGCAGATCCTGGAGTCAGTCTGACTTCAAAATCCGCGCTCATAACCACTAGATGAGATTCCCGAACCCTGTCCTAGGACTGGTATTTTGCCAGAGTTCCTCGAATTAGTCTACAGTTTGCACTGTGGTTTAATAACATGCCAAGAACCAAAGTCACTGGTTTTTCCCACCCCAGCCCAAGCTTTTTTAATACACATTCTTTTTTTTTTTTTTTTTTTTTGCGGTACCGGGGATTGAACCCAGGGGCGTTCTACCTCCGCGCTACGCCCCCGGCCCTATTTTTTATACTTTATTTTGAAACCGGGTCTCATGAAGTTGCGGAGGGCCTCACTAGGTAGAGAGAGAGAGAGAGAGAGAGAAATAGAGAGAGAGAGACAGGGAGAGAGAAAGAGAGAGAGAGAGAACGCTCGCACGCACGCACATGCACAAGCTGAGGCTGGCCGCAAACCCGGATCCTCCGGTCTCCGCCTCCCAAAGTACTGGGATTACAAGCGTGCGCCACCACGCCCGGCTAACACACATTCTTCTTGCCTTATCTCTTGCCCAGCACCGATGTCCTATGTATGTACTTCATTTGTGACATTAAATGTTAATAAGTAGGAAGTCCGTGGTGTACAGAAACTGGGAAATTTGCTGATACACAATTTTGAGTTGTACTCCATGAGGTTCATGTGTTTAATAAGTTATTTAGCAGTGAGTGACCTAGAATCCATAGCTTGGCAGGATGGTTTTCTTTCCTGCTTGTATTAGGTATGTCTGGTTGGGTAGGTGGAGTATACTGAGATTGCATTAGAGAATCTAGGGGGAAAAGGCCTCAGACCATAGGTCTTTGAGAACATACGTTTCCTGTACTATGAGAGTTTAAACTTGCAGAAAGGTCCAGTGAAATGCTAGGATTTAAGTTACAGAAGACTGAAAGACTCATTTCAGAGTTCCATTAGAGGGAAGAGGAGGGTTTGGGATAGAGGGAGGTAGGTACCTAATATAGGAGGAATAAGCTCTGCTGTTCTACAACAGTAGGATGACTGTCATTTACGACAACCTGTTACATGTCTTATGACGAACCAGAAGAGAGGAGGTTAAAAGCTCCAAACAAAAAAATAAGGAGGTAGAAATGCTAATTATCAGTTATGCGTGGTGGCGCACGCTTGTAATCCCAGTACTTGGGAGGCTGAGACAGGAGGATCGCAGGTTCGCAGCCAGCCTCAGCTACTTAGTGAGGCCCTCTGCAACTTAGTGAGACCCTGTTTGAAAATAAAGAATAAAAAATAGGGCTGGGGGGTGTAGCTCGGAGGTAGAATGCCCCTGGGTTCAATCCCTGGTACTGCAAAACAAAAAAAGAAAGAAATGCTAGTTACCCTAATTTAATCATTATACACTATATGAATATATCAGATTATTATACCTGTACCCCATAAATATGTATAATTATAATGTGTTAATTAAAATTTTTTTAAATGTTAAAAAAATTAAAAGGAGAAACATTATAGTAAGTTGCTTGCTTTTTTTTTTGGCAGTTCAGCCGAAATAGCTTTTTATTTGTGTGTGTGGTATTAGGGATTGAATCCAGGGGTGCTCTACCTCTGGGACACACCCCAGTCCTATTTTATTTTTTTGTTTTGAAACAGAGTCTCACTAAGTTATTGCACACTGGCCTGGAACCTGTGATCCTCTTGTCTCAAGTATTGGGATTACAAGTGTGCACCACCGTGCCAGGCCCAAGTGGTTAATTTGTATGTATGTATGTATGTATGTATGTGTGTGTGTGTGTGTGTGTGTGTGTGTGTTTAAAAAGTTATTTAGCAGTGAGTGATCTAGAATCCATAGCTTGGCAGAATGGTTTTGTTTCCTGCTTGTATTAGGTATGTCTGGTTGGGTAGGTGGTAATGTATTGAGATTGCATTACAGAATGTAGGGGGAAAAGCTAATATATACATACATACATATATACATACATACATACATGTGTGTGTGTGTATCTTTTTTTTTCTTTGTCCCTAGAAGGGAAACCCTTTTGGTTTATATTCTTTCACCAATACCACCCTTAACACCTTAGAACATTGTGCTTTTCTGTGGGCTTTACTAAGCGAAAACAAATTTTCTTTATTACTGTTTTTTTTTATGAAAATATTTCTCTCAGTAGACTGTTATTTTGGATTACCCTGGCTTCCTCATTGGTTGTAATTTTATGTTGCTACTGGTGAATTGCATGGTTCCTTTATAACAGTGACTAAAGTATATCTTGCAACACACTATTGAAGAAAGTAAATCTGGTCTCCGACATGGAGTGTAGTACTCTGGCTATAGTTAGGGGGCAAAAAAAAAAAAAAACATTTAAGAGCTGAATTTAGAGTTGAAGGTGAACTGCCTGGACTGTGGGCCCACACAACGCCTTTGTGGATAATATTTGCACTTGTCCATACTAATATTCCTCAAACATTATTTGTATAATCTTAACTGACAGCGACATCAGAAAGGGGATTGTTTAGATCCTAAATTAGGAATCTACTCCTTTTCAAGAACTTGGACCCATTGAGATGGCCTACTTTTTCCATATGCTCGTTGTATTTCTTTGCACTAAAATATACAGGACCTTTTGGCTAAGAAAATAGACTTTTCCAGCCTGCCCCAAACTTTGATGGAAGAATGATCACATCATTAAATTAAACAGCTTTCCTGAATCTTTTCCAAACTGAGTGCAACCTTGGAGTTTCTTCTGATTAGCACATTTTATGGCTCTATGAAGAAACAATAAAAGCCCTATTGCAGGATAGCAGTGCCTTCCAAATATTGCCATCTATCTATCTTTCTTCCATCTCTCCAAAAATACTCCAAGCTGATTGCTAAAGAGGTTTATTCTTAACATGAGATCGGATTCTTTTTCTTTTTTATTGCTGTAACTAGTAACCCCATAGGGAAATGGTTCAAGTAAATTTGTCTCTATAATTACGAGTTACCTATGAGCACCATATTGGCTGGCCGTCTGTCTTCAAGGTGACACATATAAAGGCAGTGATACAAAACTGTATACTTAATTCGGAAATAAAGCGGAAAAAAGAATGCTGGTACACTGGTGTGCAGGTTTCAGATGACAAGAGGAATTCAGCTATTGCAAACATTTATTGAGCCCTTAGTGTGCCCCGTCTTCGCGACTTGCCGTCTCCCATAAGTAAATTCTGATTGGATAGTGCGTTTGCTACTGCAGCAGAGTTCCTACGAGCAGCTCTGCATCGCCTGGGGTCAGAGGAGAAGAGAGGGAAGGTGGTATTAATTGCCAGGGCTGGCAACCGGGATGGGAGCCTGCAGGCAGGTTCCAAGTAGTTTTTTTTTTCCCCAGCTTGTCTGTGACAGAGAACTACAGAAAGAAATTTAACTGTGCTCAAACCAATTCTTAGCCTTTATTAAAGAGCATTAAAATTTCTTTTTTCCAGGACAGTGATGGTGACAAAAGTGATGACAACTTAGTTGTGGATGTGTCCAATGAGGTAACCATCCTTTTCATCAGAGTTTATCTTAAAACAACTTGAAGAATGTTGTGAGAAAAATCCAAGAGTGGGGAAGTAAAGTGGAGTCCCAGTGCTTTGGTCTCAATATAACTTAGGAACCTGAGGGTTGTTTATGAACGGAGCAATAATTGTGTGTGTGTGTGTGTGTGTGTGTGTGTGTGTGTGTGTGTGTAGCACTGGGGATTGAACCCAGAGGCATTCTACCTCCGAGCTACACCCTCGGCCCTTTCTATTATTTATTTATGTATGTATTTATGTATTTATTTTTGTGTATGGTAGTAGAGATGGAACCCAGGGGCATTCTACCTGGGAGCTATACCCTCAGCCCTTTTTATTTTTTGTGTGGGAACAGCAGCTCATTATGTTGCTGAGGCTGTCCTCGAACCTGTGATCCTCTTGTCTCAGCCTCCCAAGTACTGGGATTACAGGTGTGCACCACCACACCCAGCACTATAATAGTCTTAACTGGCACAAACTATTATTTCCTTTTTAAAAGAAAAGAATCAGGGGTGGGGGTGTAGCCTAAGTATTTGCCTAGCATTTGCAAGGCCTTGGGTTTGATCCCCTGCACTGGGGTCTGTTTCCCTGTTAATTTTGGATTTCTAAGTTAGGTGTCTGGCTCTGTCTTTCCATTGCCCTTTCGGGAAAGTACTTGGGGCTGAGGAAGAATACGGTTGTTTGCTTTGTGATGTGTTCGTGGGTGTGTTGCAGATACCATCTTGTTAGGTAACCCCCCCCACACACACACAATATTAAGTACTTTCAGTATTCTCCTATAAGGTTAGTCTGTTATAAGCTAAATCATGAAAACTTTTGATTACTTGAGGACCCTTCTTCTCCACGAGCAAGTCCTGCCCACTCACCCCGGGAAAATGGAATCGACAAAAACCGACTGCTGAAGAAAGATGCTTCGAGCAGCCCCGCGTCCACCGCCTCCTCGGGAAGTTCTACTTCTTTGAAATCCAAAGAAATGAGCTTGGTAGGTAAAGAGAACTGACCCCTTGTCCATTGAGCCATGTGCTTTTCCTTGTGGAACAGAGGATCCCAGAGTATTTGAAATTTTTTTTTAATTGCGGTACTGGGATTGAACCCAGGGGCATTCTACCTCCAAGCTACACATATTTTTTTATTCTTTATTTTGAAACCAGGTCTCACTAAGTTGTGGAGGGCCTCACTAAGTAGCTGAGGCTGGCCGTGAACCCAAATCCTCTGGTCTCAGCCTCCCAAGTACTGGGATTACAAGCTTGCGCCACCATGCCTGGCTGTATTTGAAGTTTTTTAAGTGTTTAAAAAGTGATTTCTTTTAGCTGTGCATGGGTAGACTGACCCATCCTGCCGGGGCGTGTTTTGGAACATGTCCTGATATTAGGGAGCTCGGGACTGGTGGGGTTGCCTCGGAGCCCATCCACATGGTCATTAATTCATTCAGCAGACTTTGCAGTTTCACTATCTCTTCACTCCCATGATAGTGGTCCTTAGCCACCCTGCAGTTAATCCACAGACAGGTGCCAGGTGTTACCTCCCTTGGCTGTGGGGAGGAAAGCCTGAGTAACTTGCATGGTCACGCAGTGCGTCAGACCCAAGACGGGGGCAGCTGGTTTCTCTCGCTGGCCCATGCTCTTTGACACACCATAGCGCCTCTCGGGACTGTGTTTTAGGGGATGTGAAAGATTGAGAGGCAAAAGAAGGAGCCCTTGCCACCTGATACTCTCACTTTGTAAAGAGCCTTGCCGAGCTGAGTCTGCCGTTTGTACTGGCCTGTCCACATTGGCCCGGTAGACAAGTGGGCGGTGACTTCTAACCCCAAGAGTTATTGTTTTAAGCCTCCGCCTTGAACACCATGGTCAGGCTAGCTCTGGGGCTTTTGCCTCTGGATGCTGGCTTGCTTCTCAGATAATCCATGGTCTCGTTGCCTCTCCCACCGGTCTCAGTTGCAGGGCCACCTAAAGGCGAGGTTAGAAGGGTCTTCCCTCTCACGTTCTTGGCGGCTGGGGCCTGTGCCCCCAACCAAGAGACTGGGAGCTGTTCTCTGGGTGGTCATCGTTCTAACTTGGCATCGTGCCAAAGTCCACAATCCTGATGGAAAATTCTTTTTAAAATAAAAATCTGCGGAGGAAGAGGTGTGATCATGTTCCGTGTCTCTAGCTCGAGCTTCAATTCTGGCAGGAAGAGGAAAGGTCAACATTTCTCGCTCACGAGTTAATGCTGTCAACATTGTGTGGATTTATGAAAATTGGCTGAGGGAGTAGCTAGAAGGTGCCCAGTGTCCCAGCTGCTGTTGTGATAAATTGTGTAATATGGCTTGGATTAAAAATAATACTCATTTAATTTGTTTAATGATACCAGCATGAAAAAGCCAGCACGCCCGTCCTGAAATCCAGCACGCCGACGCCTCGGAGCGACATGCCAACGCCGGGCACCAGCGCCACTCCAGGACTCCGTCCAGGCCTCGGCAAGCCTCCAGCCATGGAGCCCCTCGTCAACCAAGCGGGTAGAGCGTCGCCCCTCCTTGCGCTGTTCTCTTTCTCCCTTTCCCAGCTTGACGTGTCGTCTGTTCTATCTTGTGACGCAGTTTCCCCAGGAACATGAAATGCGCTTGCATTCGCAGCCGCCCTTCTTCCTATCTCTGAAAAAGGCACATTAAGAAACAGATGTTTATCCTTGGGTCTCAGCAGCAGCACCCTGTTTGGCCTCTAACTGTTTACCTTCAGCTTTTCTTTTATTTCCAAATAATCCAAATCCTAGGGACTTCAATAAAGTTTCTGATAATTATCCCGAATATAAGCTCCTTACCACACTATCACTGTGTGTCTGACTTCACTAATATTGACTGAAAACGGCCGGTTTTGCAGCCAAAGCGTGCTCCTCACTGACTGTGGTTGGCTGGTTTTCCGTCCTGGATGTTCCAGGCATCGATAGAAACTGAGAGGGCTTTACTGATTCGCCAGCCCTCGAGTAAACTCCTAACTTTGAACCTGATCCTCTTCACTGGGCAAGGAAAAAAGTAACAACCCAAGTCCAAAGGAAAGTAGGCAACAGAATATTCCTCCTAAATCCATGCTTTGGTTTACGTAAATCTAGGATTTGGTTTTCATTTGGAATTGGTGCCAGGGAGTGGAAAGTTCGGACTGAAGGAGAAATCTTGGATTTTATCAAGAAAATCTTCTTTTGAGATTAAGTCAGGTAAACACTTAGTGTCTGTGCCTTGGTTGGCCCTCAGAAAATTGGGTACCCGGGTGCTGGCTAATTCCCCTGGCTGCCACGTAATACCAATGAGACACTTTATGGGTTGTGCTTCTTTGGGGTTCTTTCTGGCCCAGAGGTGAACTCAGCTCTGGGTAAGAAGGGACCCGGTGTATAAATTGGAGGTTGATCTCCCCGCTGCCTGGGAAGCTGCCCCTTCTCCTCCCTCCCCATCACGAATGATAGTAACAGATGACGCCAGACTCGCCGCTCAGGGCTGTCTGCAGCGGGCAGTTGAGTGACGGGCGCCTTGTGTTTCTTTTCAGCCGCCGGTCTGAGGACGCCCCTGGCAGTGCCCGGCCCGTACCCTGCTCCCTTTGGGATGGTCCCCCACGCCGGCATGAATGGCGAGCTGACCAGCCCCAGCGCCGCCTACGCCAGTTTACACAACATGTCTCCCCAGATGAGCGCCGCTGCGGCCGCGGCTGCCGTGGTGGCCTACGGGCGCTCCCCGATGGTAGGCCGCTGGGGTGGGCCTGTCGGGGGGAGGGCCCCCCACACCTCAACAAAGCGCCCAGTGTTCCCCCAGCTCGCCGCCTCCTGTCAGCCCTCGTCAGCATGCTGCCTCATTAAGCCAGGCCCAAATGCTTTTTGTTTTACTGTTTTTGTGGATGAAAAAGGCAGTGTTTAGAAGCTCCTTCAGTGGTCCAGGGACATCTGGTTTTCTCCCACCAGAGTAGATTTTTTTATTTGAAGGCGATGAAATGGCTGCAGAGGCTCACAGAAGGCTTTTCATTCTGTCTTAAGTCCAACCCCCCACCTCCACCCCAAACCTTAGGAAAAAGTATCTGAGACCCTGTAGCTTTCTCGTTTTAGGCCCATATATTCTCTAAACCCAATCCTGGGGCTTATGTATAAAATAGTGATTTGTGTGTAACAAGTAGAAAAATTGTGAAACCGTGAGGCCAAGCTGCCTTGTCTCCTTGACCTGCCTTCTGCCGCTCTGCAAATGTCCCGGTTTCGACCAAGATGACAAAGAATTGCATTTGAAGGGTAACATGGATTATTGAGAGTGATGGCCCAGGAAAGGAATAGAATATCACCTGTAGAACACAGACGTTCTGGAATCTTCGTTGACTGTTGAGAATATGTCATGTACCTCTCCTCTCTCCTCTCCAAGTAGCCTTACCCCCTGTAATTCAGGGCGGTGTTAAAGTTCATTGTTCTTTCCTTATGTTGCCCTCGTAGGAAGGGCTGTGCAGTGGAGGAAAGGGGAGATTGAATTCAGATGGGACTAGATGCTGTGATTAACACGCACAAAATAGGGACTCCCTATATGAATCTGTAAGCATTAACTTACTCAGCTGAGCAGTATTGCCCCCTGGAGACATTTTTGATTATCACAACTGGGGCTGAGGGTAGAGGCCTAGGATGATGCTAAACACCCTGCAATGCCCAGGACAGCCCCCAACCAAGAAAACAGCCACCTGGCCAGAGCAGCAGCAGTCCGAGGTTAGTCAGCATACCGCTCTCTGCACCTGCTAGAGAAGGCAGAACATCTAAGTGTGCGGGAAGTATTTACCAGGGGAAGCTGGTTCTCAGGGTCCAGATAGATCACACTGCCTCTACCACCCCTAAAGGAAGCCTGTCTGTGGTATTTAGAGGTGGTTTTGTTACTGATCACATTATACTCTTTGGAAAGTGCGAGCCCCGTCACGGTTCCCATTTATATTGCTTTGGGGGAGATGTGAGTTCCTGATAGGAAGTCAGTGTTCACAAAGTACCTACCTGCCATAAACTGAGTCTGCCTCACCTTATTTTGTTTCTAGGTTGGTTTTGATCCTCCCCCGCACATGAGAGTACCTACTATCCCTCCCAACCTGGCAGGAATCCCTGGGGGGAAACCGTAAGTACCTCTGCACCTTGGTCTTGGCTTGTTTCCAAGGCAGGTCCTCAGCCCCTGGTGTCAGCTGCCCGGGACTCCAGAGGGAGCGCGGGCTTGGGTGTTTCCAAGGAGACTTCTGGTGTCTTTTGCTGAGAAGTGTTGACACCTTCTATAAATAGGCAGCGTGTAGGTGTCGTGCCTCTGTCTTCTCCCTGTGGGCGATCTCATACGTTTAGTTATTTCTGGAGGGAGGCTGTCGGGATGGGGACGAGGTGGGAGGAAAGAGCTGGAGGTGGTTGACCCTCCTTGCCTGACCCTTCAGAAAGCTGCTCCGCTGTGCTGTTTGGTGGAGATTTTCCCCGGTGGGGTGCTGTGCTGTGCCGTGGGTGGTAAGCTGTCACGAACTCGTGAAATCTCAGATTTGAAATGTGTCGTGTCTTTACCTGGCTCCATGCTACCTTCTCCTTATTTTGGTGGAAATGAGTTATTTAAAGGGTAGGTCTTGTAGGGTGCCAACGTCCCAGGTTGACCCCCGGTTCCAGTTTTGATGAGGATTTTACTGTGAGAGATCTACAGTTGTAAAAAGCAGTGTGGCTCCATGGGGAAGTGAGAGAGAGAGAGAGAGAGGTTAAAGGGCACAAAAGCATGCAGAATTGAAAAAAAAAATCAAAAAATATCACTTGCTTTCCATGATGTTAGTTATTGGAGGCATAATTTAAAAGAATTAAGATTCTCAAGTTTTATACAAAACAGAATTGAAATATGGGGGCCTTTTTTTTTTAAGTGCGTGATTCTAGAGATTGAACCCAGGGGAGTCCTACATCTGAGCTACACCTCCGGCCCTGTTTTATTTTTATTTTGAAGCAGAGTCTCGCTAAGTTACTGCATGCTGGCCTTGAACCTATGATCCTCCTGTCTCAGCCTCCCAAGTTCTGGGATTACAGGCATGCACCACTGTGCCCAGCGGGGCGGGGGGGTCTGTCTTAACTTTAGCAAATACTCCATCTTTTCCTAGATGGAAATGTCAGAAGGCCTTTTGAAATGTTGACTTTTCAAATGAGAGGTTCTGATGGCACACATCTCAGGCCTTTGGTTTTTCCGTCTCACCCTGTTCCTTCATGTGGTCGCCTTCAGCTTTTATCTCTGCATCACCTGCAGATCACCTTAGAGCGTTCTTTGAACGTCCATTCAACCACGTGGTCATCCTTGTGTGGCTTTGATTGGAGCCTTGTATCAAATAAACCACCAACCTGAGGAAAAATTTAATTCCTTAGCCCGTCACCTGCTTTTTAGGAAAGCAGATTCCCAATGCTTTACTTTTAATGCATTATACAACATGTGTATTTCATGGTAATTGGATTCATGATGAAATGAGGCTTTTGGCTACACTAGAAATTAGTGGCGATGTTAAGAATTTAAGGTTGTAGGCCCAGTGAGCAGGTTGGGCCAGAGCGGGATAGTGTGGCTAGTGCTCACGTAGCTGGCAGATCTTTCCCAGGCAAACCCGTTTACTACATTGTTTGTGTTCTTGGAATGGACCCCTGCTTCCAACCCGGAATGTCCTCCCGAAACTTGCGGGCATTTTTTTTCCCTATGGTGAATCGGTAGGTTCCTTTGTATAGGTCCATTTCGGTGGCAGTTCTCAGAATCTGGCCATAAGACACAGGTAGGGCACCTGTGTATAGGAAGTTTTAGGACCTGTTTTATCATAGAAGGGGAGGCCAGAAAGTCCTTCCTTCCTTTATCTACCTTTTCTCAGTCGCCTTCAGCTCAAAGTAATAGGGCAAAGTGGCATGTTTTGGGGGTGGCATGTTCTGAGCTCCTTCAGGGGGATCACATTAATCAAATAATCACAAAAATACGTGTAGAATTGTAGCAGTCATAAGATCCATGGTAGAGGGCCACTGTTCTCTGAAATCATATGGCAGGGGCAGAGAGGCTGACCGCACTGGAGAGGGTCAAGTGGGGATTCCCCCATGGCATTGTTTCCAGAGCTACATGATCCTAATAGGGCAGGGAGTGAGCCTCTGGGTGGAGGGGCCAGCATGTGCAAAGGCTCTGTGGCCCCACATGATTTTATCAGAGTGAGACACAGCAAGACACCTTGCATGGCATCATTCCACACTCTTGTCTCTGGGGTCAGAATGACCTCAGATCTCAGTGGAGTTGCCCAACCTGGTCATTTCCCTCCCTCACTCCTTCTCACACCACTGTGTCCTAGCTTCTCTGACTTTGTGAAAGGCACCATCTTCTTCTCTCTGGCATCCAGGCCCATACTTTAGCCTGAGATTCTCCCTTAACTCCCATTGTTTACCTGGTCTTACTCTTTGTAAAATCCTTACCTTTGCCATGCAGGGCCTGGATGAGTGTTCTCCCCTCTTCTCCCCCTCCGTGATCCTGCTGTGTTGCCCAGGCTGGACTCAAACTCATGGGCACCAGTGGTCCTCTCACCTCAGCTTCCTGAGTAGCTGGGACCTCAGGCGCTTGCAAATATATCTGGTCCATTTTTTTGCTTAAAGACTTTCCAGTGTTAAGTATAAAATGATGCGATCGATGTTCAAGGCCCCACTGGTAATGAATCGCAGCCTACCTTTCCAGCCTCATATTCTGTTTTCTTTGTACCTTGTGGTGACCAAATGGGATAACCCTTTATCCCTCGATGACTCCCTCCCCTTCTGTTTGGGGTACCTAACCTTCCTTTTGTTTGTTTTTGTGGTGCTGGGGGTTGACCCACACGTGCTCGGCAAGCACTCTGCCACTGAGGTCTATCCCCAGCCCTTACCTTCCCTTTTCATAGTCTTTGCCTCTTTCTGTTGGTGTTAGTCAGCTTTCCATTACTGTAACAAAATCCCTGAGATAACCAGAAGAGGAAAAGTTTCTTTGGGCTCACAGTTTCAGATTTCGGTCTATGATCAGTTGGCCCTGTTGCTTTGGGCCTGTGGTGAGATAGAATATCATGGTGGGGAATGTGTGGTGGCGCAACCTGCTCATCATGTGGCGGCCGGGAAGCAAAGAGACAGGAGGGGGCCAGGGCTCCAGTGTCCCCTTTAAGGGCTCGCTCCCCACGGCCTAGCAGCCTTCCACCAGGCCCCACTCCTAAAGGTTCCACGACTTCCCAGTAGCCCCACAGGCTGGCGACCTGGCCTTTAACACATGGGCTTTGGGAGATGCTCATCCAAACCAGAGCGGCACTGTGAAGTGTTTTCAGTCCTTCAAAGACCACATCAGTTGACGCCTTTTTTCATGAATTCTTGGCAGGTGCCTTCCCGTACCTGCTCTCTCCAGTAGCCCTTAGTAATGTCCAGTGACCTTGCTAATGCAAGGTCACTTGTGCAAGTCCTGTTTCGATCTGCCTTGTGCCAGAATTGACGTTCCTGAAGTTTCCTGGTCCCCTCGAGCAGAGATACCCAGTAAACAGACTTTTTTTTTTGGTACTGGGGATTGAACCCAGGGCCATTCTACCTCCAAGCTACACCCCCAGCCCTATTTTTTATTTTTTATTTTTTATTTATTTTTTATTTTTGTAGTACTGGGAATTGAACGCAGGGGCATTCTACCTCTGTGCTACGCCCCCGGCCCTATTTTTTATACTTTATTTTGAAACCGGGTCTCACGAAGTTGCAGAGGGCCTCACTAAGGAGAGAGAGAGAGAGAGAGAGAGAGAGAGAGAGAGAGAGACAGGGAGAGAGACAGGGAGAGAGAGAACGAGATAGCTGAGGCTGACCACGAACCCGAATCCTCCGGTCTCTGCCTCCTAAAGTACTGGGATTACAAGTGTGCGCCACCACGCCTGGCTTTATTTTTTATTTTGAAACAGGGTCTCGCTAAGTTGCAGAGGTCCTCACTAAGTAGCTGAGGCTGGCTGAAAACCTGGACCCTCTGATCTCAGCCTCCCAAGTACTGGGATTACAAGCGTGCGCCACCACGCCCGGCGTAAACAAACGTTTGTTGTGTTCAGTTGGTGGGAGAAGGGTCCAGGATGGTACAAGACCCTGTGACTCATCCTTTTTGAAAGGAGGTTCATTTTTCTTTTTTTACACTTCAGAAATAAGTAGTGTTGGTTTATAAGAGATAACCCTCACTTTGTTTTTAAACCCTCAAGGCTAGATTTAATTGGTATTGTTCAGTCAGCTTAACTTGAATTCATTTTTAGTTGAGGAGAGTATTCCCCTGAGCTCTATGAAGATCATTGGTAGAGAAATTTGAAAGTTTACACTATTTTTTATTTTTTTTCCTGGCCCTATAGCATTACTGTTCTCCCTATAAATAAAATACCTGGGGGCCGGGTTCCGCCTGCCTTGAATAGTAGCTCCTTGAGGTCAGTAATAACACAGACTAATAACAGCTTGGCTTCAGACTCTAGATTAGTTCCAGGTCCCTTTACCCTGTGTTTTAATGCCAGACGTGTAATTCAGAAATCTTCTACCCACTTGTTTAGTGTTCAAAGAAATCTTTAAAGTACCTTTTTGGATTTAGAGCCTAAAGGGGAAAAAAAAATCTTCGCTGCCTTTGGGGCAAAATTGCCTCTTAGGAAAACATGTTTTGCAACAGTGACTAGAGACCATCTCCCGGCTTCTAGCCAAGGAGATGGTTCAGCGCCCGGCAGCTTCCCCTTTCCCCTACTTTTTCCATTCCTGATCTTTCTTCTGGTTCCTCTGTTGAGCAGTCTAGAGTCCACAGCTGGTTTATATAGCAGACTTGAAAATTCAGTTCTCTTTATATTTGGTAGGATGGTGGTAGGGTTCTTCAGAGAAACAGAACCAATATGATGATAGATAGATAGATAGATAGATAGATGAAAGAAAGAAAGAAAGAAAGAAAGAAAGAAAGAAAGAAAGAAAGAAAGAAAAGAAAGAGAGATTGACTGATTAAGAGGAAGTGGCTCCCATGATTATGGAGACAGAAATCGCATGATCTCTCATGTGCAGGGTAGAGGCCCAGAGAAGCCAGTGGTGGCGACCTGAGAAGCGGAGGAGAGCACGTTGACCCATCCTCTAACATTTTGTTCTGTTCAGACTCTTAAGAGATGGGGCGATGCCCGTAGACGCTCACATACATTGGTGAGCGTGGGTCTTCTTTACTCAGACAACCAACTGCAATGTTAATCTCTCCCAACACCCTCCCAGCACATCTAGAAATGTTCTACCGGCCCTCTGGGCATTTGCTAGCGTAGTCAAGTTGATACAGAAAATTAACTATCACAATGATAATTGGGTTTGGGGTGGTCTATTCAATGCTAAAAGTATATGCCTATTCTATGCCTTGTTATTGTCATGTGGGTTTTAGTTTAGTTTTTCCGTTTCTACCCTCTGATAATCTGGGAATGGGTCGCTGATTTCCTGAGGCTCTATTGAGGCCAGGTCCTTTCTTAGATGTCAGTTATGTGGAACTACAACTGTCCCTCCCTCCATTTCTCTCTTTTCCTTCACCGACTTCAGAAATACTTCAGTGTTTGAGGTACAGATGTAGCTTTTACTTTTCTTGCTTGTGTTTGCGCATGTTTGTCTATAGCAGGTGGTTGCTTTGCTAAATTACAATTTGAGACATAGTCTTTTCCTTTTCTTTTTCTTTTCTGTGTGTGTGTGTGGGGGGTGTGCTGGGGAATTAATCCAGGGGCATTCTACCCCCAGCCCTATTTCATTTTTTTTTTAATTGGAAACGGGGTCTCACTAAGTTGCTGAGGCTGTCTCTGAACCTGCGACCCCCCATCTCAGCCTCCCAAGTACTAGGATTACAGGAGTGCACCACCACGCCTGGCTGTCAGTCTTTTCCTTTTTATCCAGGAATCTCTCCGTGTATTTCTTGGCTCTGCATAGCAGCCTCGTTCCTGCCCCGGCACATTCAAAAGTTTGTAAATATCTATCATTATAAAGTAGCATGGCCTCCTAGTGTTTTAGCTTGTTTTCCTCACCAGAGTGACCGCTCACATACATCTCCATAGCAGCAGGTGACTTACGGTGTACTGATCCATTGACTGAGGGTGGAAGTAGGTCCTAGAACACAGACTCTTTTTTTTTTTTTCCGGTACCGGGTATTGAACCCAGGGGCATTCTACCTCCGTGCTACACCCCCGGCCCTATTTTTTATACTTTATTTTGAAACCGGGCCTCACGAAGTTGCAGAGGGCCTCACTAAGTAGAGAGAGAGAGAGAGAGACAGGGAGAGAGAGAGGTGAGGCTGACCGTGAACCCGGATCCTCCGGTCTCTGCCTCTCAAAGTACTGGGATTACAAGCGTGCGCCACCACGCCCGGCAAACACAGACTCTTAAATGCTGACTTTGGCTGGAGAAATTCTGTGTTTATTAACTGGGCCATTGCTTTTTATTTTCTCTGCTTATAATCTCTCTCATACCCACTGTAAGAAGTTTCGTATTTGCCTTTAAAAAATGAGAATTGAAACATGCAACTAAATAGGGAAACAAACAAAAAGTCTCCCATCCTAATGCTTGTAATCTATTACTATATAGCCCTCCATCGATGAAGAAATGCCGTCTTCCAAATAAGGTAGGAATTGTACCCTATGCCAACTGGAAAAATCTTGCCAAAAGTCAAGAATTTTACAGATGTTATGTGTTAGATGTGCTGACCCTACCCCTCATGCCACCCCCAAACAATTAAAAGTAAAGACTGTTATACTAACAGAAGATTTTACTCATAAGCAGGTGAATTCGACACCTAAACACCTATTTTTTTCCTCCTGAAATCTTACAATGAGATGGTTTCTAATTTCCTTTTTTGTACCTTTACTGGTACATTATAATTACACATCATAGGATTCAAAGTGATACATTCATACATGCGTAAGGCTCCCATTTTCTTACGACCCCGCACTACTGTCCTCTCCTCCCTCCCCAACCACCCCTTCATTAGTTTTTAGGCTAAGAGGATCCTAAATCATAAATTATATTCATTCTGGAGCTATGAGTTCCAGAATGAAGCACACTGATTACGGTGACTTACCTGATGTTGCTCATTATGTGTGGGGAAGGCGTCTCCATCCCGATGGGCCCCTCACCCCCCCCCCTTATTATTACTATTTTTTCTTTTGGTACTGGGGATTGAACCCAGGGTCAGTCTACCTCTGAGCTACATACCCAGCCCTATTTTATTTATTTTGAAACAGGGCCTAAGGTGCTGAAGGTCTTGCTAAGTTGCTGAGGCCGACGTCGAACCTGCGATCCTCCTGTCTCAGCCTCCCAAGTACTGGGGTGGGTCACAGGCAGGCATGTGCCTCCATGCCTGGCCACATTGTCCCCCTTGAGGGGTAAGCTGGAGGTAGTGCTGACGCGGAAGCCAGGGCAGCGGTTAGGAGCCCACCTGCAGGTTGGCTCTCACCTAACAGCTCCGTGGTGGTGGGCCAGTCGCTCAGTTCCTCTTGCACACTTTTTCCATGTCTAAATAATGAGGGACAGTCAACTGCCTCCTTTGGATATACACTGTTGTTCACACTTCTCTTCCAGTGCTTTCCCATGTGGCTTCATTTACTGCATACCGCAGCAGGCCTGCTCATAAGCTAAGTTTTGTCGGGACACATTTGTTAAAACAGGGAAATGAGACCCAAATCAACGAGATGTGGGCCCCGCATCTCACTGGCGACTGCACTGAAGCTGCGCCCTGTGTCCCCGCACCTGAGCGGGTCGGGGTGCCAACATCCAGACACAGCATGAGCCTGTCCCAGGCGCCATGGTCGCTTCTGCCCTCGCTGGCCGTGGCGGGGGGTCCAGCAGCCGCCTGGGGAAAAGCCTTGGGTTTCAGTCCCTCACTGTAGCTGCTCTCGTTGTCTTTTGCTGTGGTTTAAATGAGCTCTCCAGGGACTGCCTTCTCCCTTGGAAACAGACAGCGTCTCTCAGCTACACTCCGCTGCTGGACTTGCCTTTGAAGTTGGCTGGCGTGCCCCGGCTGGTTAGAGGACGTCGGTCTGCCTTCTCGCCGGAGCTTACGTTCCTCACCAGCGCCGCATTTCTGCCTTAGTTTCTAAGCAATCAGGTAGCAGCCCATGACTGTGGCCTTCTGATTCACGGAGTGAGCGCCAGCTCTATTCAGGCTGGTGAAGTCATTCCTCTTGTCCCTGAAGAATTCTGGAAGAGGACGGGAAGAAATGCACAGTGTGATAAATGCCGTAGTAGAGATTTACAGGAAGCGCCAGGACCCTGGAGAAGAGTCACCCTGCCTGGGGACACGGACCCAGGGGAGGCGGTGCTGTTGTTGGCAGGAGGGACAGTCTGCGTGCAGCTTGGAGATGTGACACGTGATATTTGTGGGGACTGGCCTGCTGTCTCACTTGCCTAGGAGTTCGGGGTCACATCAAGCAAGATTTGTTGATACTCAATTGCAAAGGGCCTCAGGAGCTCTAAAGAGCTTGAAGATCGAGTGGAGGTTTTCCATGTATTGGGATTTTTGAGACCTGTTAATAGCAAGAAATCCCACATCAGCGGTGCCGAGTCCCTGGGCGCTGAGGGCTTGGCTGCAGCCCTCCTCTCCAGGGCCTGCGCTTCTTCATTACTGCGGACTTCGTTCTGCCACTGCACTTCTATCTGTTTCCAGCAAACTGACAAGTCTGTAAACACCTGTTTTCCTCTGGCTGCGGAACACAGCATAGTTTTATTAACAGTAGCCAGTGTGCTCAGAGCAACAACCTGCTTCCTCAGAACAGCCTCGTTCTCCACCGTGCCGCTGTGCATCCCGGTGGGGGCTCCTCCTCCAAGTCCCTTCACCTCTGTCGTGTGCCCGAAAAATGAGAAGTGCCCCCTCCCAACGAGGATTGATTTCATTCTGTTTTTAGATCTGTGAAGTCTGCTGGGCTTTCTTCTTTTAAAGTCTTCATTCTGCCACCAGATTTCAGGATGAGAAGTGACCCGGATCTCAGGTCTGGGGCCTGACCCTCTGGACGGGCGGCTGACCGTCAGCAGTGTGGCCCCTCACTGCGCACCCCTTTCTGCCCCACAGTTGGCCACAATCCTGTCCAAGCGTCCTTCTCTCCAATAGGGATGTTTGTTCACGTCTCTGCCACACTCACCGTCTGTGATGAGTGAATTTTGTGATCCTTGCCTCGTCCTTGTGCTTTCCCGATTCCCACCCTGCATCTTCCTCCCTTCCCGCATCCCCTGACGCTCACACCTGCCCACAGGTGGAGAGAAGAGCCCTGATCCGACATAGCTTCGCTTTCCTTTTGTTAAAGTCCCGGGGGTTTAATAACCATCCCGGTATTTCCCGAAGATCCACTGCGGTGAGTGTTGTGCAGCTGTTAATCTGTACAACAACCTTATACTTAGTAGAAGGTGACTCTTACATTTTGGTATTATTTCCGTCTTACAGATCAGGAAACAGACATGTTATAGGCTGTAGGCTGGCCGGTTAGTGAGACCATGGTTTGGTGCCACTGGCGAGCCAGGGCTGGCTTCTGAGGTCCATTCAGTGCCAAGGTCTGAGCTCTCAACCTGGCCGTGGACCTGACCCAGTGGGTGTCATGCTCAGAGGGCTTCCCTCCACTTTGTCTTGAGTAAATAATGATGCTAAATTTTAGAAACTGAAATCCGATGCATGTACAGAAAGGTGCACATTTCCTATGTCCATAGCTCAGCTGCTTTTCACCAAGGGAACCTACCCATGTAACCGTCCTTGAATCAAGGGACAGAGCGGGACCCTCACCCTTTATTTATTTATTTTGCGGTGCTGGGGATTGAACCCAGGGGATTCTGCCTCCGAGCTACACCCCCAGCCCTATTTTTAATTCTTTATTTTGAAACAGTGTCTCACTAAGTAGTGCGGCTTTCCTCAAATCTGCAGTCCTCCTGTCTCAGCCTCCCAAGTACTGGGATTAGAAGCGTGCACCACCACACCCGGCTGGACCCCACTCTTGAAGCCCTCCGTGTCCCTTGCAGTCACCAGCGGTAACCATCACCCTGCCCTTGGGCACAGTGATGAATTTTGCTGGTGCTTGAACTTGTATAAATGCACTCATACTCTGCACAGTCTTTTGTGTGTGGCTTTCCAGTGTGAGGGATATTTATAAAGACTACAGGCTCCCTTGCATTATCTGCAGTTTTGTGTTCCGTGGATTCAGTTACCCGTGGTCAATTGCAGTCTGAAAGTATTCAAGTGCAGAAATAAATTAATTACAAGTTTTAAAGTGCGTGCCATCTGGAGTGGCATCATGAAGTCTTACACTGTCCTGCTCCATCCTGCCTGGTATGTGAGGTGCCCTCTTGTCCATGGTATCTGCAAGATATGCGCTACCTGGTAGTTGCCTCAGTGATCAGATCGACGGTTATGATAGCGCAGTGCTTGTGTTCAGGTAACTCTTGTTTGAATAGTATCCCCAAAGCGCAAGAGTCGTGATGCTGGCGATGCAGATACACCAAAGAAAAGCTGTGACATGCTTCCTTTAAGTGAAACAGTTTTTTGAGAGGTAGCAATCACATTCACGTAACTTTAATTAGAGTGCATTATTATAGTTCTACTTTATTACTAATTGTTGTTAATCTCTTAACATGCCTTCACATGCCTTAAATTTTATCATAGGCATTTATGTACAGGGAAGAACACAGCAACTACATAGAGGGCTGTGTGCTCTCTGGTTTCTGGCATCATCAGGAGTTTGGAAATGTGTCCCCCATGGATAAGGGGGGATGATTATCCACTATCTGTTTCTGAATTCCCCTCGTGGGTTGGTTTTACTTTCTCTGACTCCTCAACCTGCAGAGAAGGTAAGTTTCCTTCTGGGATCTCTCTAGCATTGTTATGAAGAGCCAGCAATGCAATCTTCTCTTTGGGAAGTTCCTGTTTTTGTAGGTGAATAAGTAATGCCAAGTGATCTGCTTGCCCCCTTCCGTTCCTTCGCACAGACCCCTCCCTGAGACCCTCGGCCCTTTGCCAGGGGTTTGCTCTGGTTTGTTCATCTGATGAAGCTTGCCAGCCCTGCGGGCAGCGCCGCTTCCTGGGAGGCCCCCTGTGACTGATGTATTAACATCCATACCGGCTTCCCCTGGGACAGACAAATGGTCTCGGCTTCTGGCAGCAGTTCACTGCTCTGTGAATCAATTTTAAATTGCCTCAGCATGATGATCGCAGACCTCCTGTGCCGTTGAAAGGAGAGGACACCTGGGAGAGGAGTGGGTGTCTTCCAGAGACCAGCACACACATCTCCCGCCTGCACTTTGTGCGTCTATTTTAATCTGGAACATCCAACTCTATAATAAGCAGGGCTCCAGTTGAAGCAAGATAAAATTTTCTCCTCCCCAAAATCTGGGATCACTGAAAGGGTGCCACTCTGCGTCACCTGGAGACGCCCACCTTGATGGATGGCGTACAGAGGGCAGTAACCTACCCCCACCTGCACCATTGCTGTCGTGGCAAGAGGTTTTTGGAAGCTGGTTCTCTCCCCCCCCTTAACCATTGTTCTTACAGAGTATATGCCGCCCAGTTGCTGTGTTTTATGAAAACTCATTTGTCATCTCTTCAGTATCACCTGGGAAATTTGTCACTTTCACACACTCAGGTCATAGCACCTGATATCTGGATCATATAGTTTGTCTCTGGACTTGGTCCTACTAGAGTTATTTGAAGCCCAGAATTCTTATAGAACGCAAATAGACTTAAAGCTCCACAGTTCGCTGGTCCTGTCTTCAAGAGCAACAGAGTGCTACTTGGTTATAACACCAGATGTCCCATGATAAATGGCATAGGTACCCTTCCAACTAGCTGTAATGCGCATCTGTTGCGGCGACGTGTGGACTTTCTGTATTGCTGAGAACACCAAAGGATCCTGTTGGGTGAAAAAAATGAGATTTAGCTAGGCATCGTGGTGCACGCCTGTAATCCCAGGGACTGAGGAGGCTGAGACTGAAGGATCAAAAGTTCAGGGCCAGCCTGAGCAACTTAGAGAGACACTGTCTCAGAATAAAATAAAAAGGGTCGAAGATTTAGCTGGTGGTAGAGTACTTGCCTCGCATGTGTGAGACCCTAGGTTCAATCCACAGTAACACACACACACACAGACACGCGCGTGCGCACACACACAGTTCAGTGATGTGAGGGGTGTATTGTCTTATGTACGTACATATTTCCCACCATATTCTACATGGTTCCTATTATGTGTGCTCAGTTATTCAAATTAAGGATAACATTAAATATTTGGGTCAACTAGCCATTGGAACTGATTTTCCAGGAGATAACAGATATCTAAGATTGTATCCTTGGGTTGAGAGGAGAAGTTCAAAAGTCTTCATGTTTTTGATACTTTACTCTTATGGATAGAAAAGAATAGCCTGCATTTTCTTTCCAAGTTGAAGCACGTGGGTTTCAAATGCAGGCTAGTAGAGACTTGGTATCTTGTATCAGTTTTCAGGTTTGTGCCTGCTAATTTATTTCACGAAATTTGAGTTAGTATTAAAATGACAATTGAGGCTCAGTGTTAGCTCATGGTATATGTAAAGGTGTCAGTGACAAGTTCCAGGAAGGGCCTGGCTTACCCCAAGGGGTTGTGGAAAGGGGGAAATTCTCGTCTCCTGGTGCTACCTCAGATAAGACGGGAAGTAGTGATCTTCAACATGGAATATAGGGTAAAAACATTAGCACTTCTGTTTCTACCATTTTCTAAAGTGTCTTTTCCTGTGAATGTTTGTTTATTTATTTATTTATTTATTTATTTATTTATTTAATTTTTTGCGGTATCAGAGAATGAACCCAGGGGCATTCTACCTCCGAGCTACACCCCCAGCCCTATTTTTTATTCTTTATTTTGAAACAGGGTCTCACTAAATTGCAGAGGGCCTCACTAAGCCGCTGAGGCTGGCCGCGAACCTGCGATCCTCCTGTCTCAGCCTCCCAAGTACTAGGATTACAAGCGTGCGCCACCACGCCTGGCTCTGGTGAATGTTTTATAATGTCCATAATATGTTATCTCTTGGAGCTTCCATAATAATTTGGTTCATTAGAACTAAAAAATATGTGTTGAATTTTGGTATGGTATAAGATTTGTGCAGCTAGGTTCATTTCTGTTTAACAGAGGGAAAAACAGTAGCTTAAGCAACATGGAATTTTATTTCTGATTTCTGTAACAGACACTGGCTGTCAGCAGTCCGCAGCAGTATCACAGCCCCCACAGTGTCACAGGGTCTGTGCATCCTGTCTATCTGTTCTTCTCCCTCAGCGCTTGATTCCCATCTTCAAAGTGATCTTAAGGTCCAAAAGGGCCGCCGGGAGCTCCAGTCTTTTTGCTCAGTTCAGGCAGTGGAAAGGAGGAAGAAAAGGGAGCAGGCATGTCCTCTTTCTTCGTTTCTTTTTTCTTTACTTCTTCTAAAATTAATAAACTTTGTTTTTGAGAGCAGTTTTAGATACATAGCAAAATGGAACAGAAAGCTCAGTGTTCCCGTTGCCCCTCTTTCACCTCCGACTTTGAAGTGAAGAACTTAAAGTGCCACCCAGCAGCTCCCGCCGGCGTCTCATCGGTCGGGACGAGGGCCTGCCTGGTGAAGGGGAAGCTGGGTGGGCAGTCTTTAGCTGGGAGCTGTGCTGCCCGAAGTTAGACGGGATGGTGATCAAAGTAGGCAAGGAAGACTCTTGAGTAGGAAACTTAAAATCTCTGTCACATTCATCTCTCTCTCTTTTTTTTTTTTTTTTTTTGCGGTACCGGGGATTGAACGCAGGGGCGTTCTACCTCTGTGCTACGCCCCCGGCCCTATTTTTTATACTTTATTTTGAAACCGGGTCTCACGAAGTTGCGGAGGGCCTCACTAAGGAGAGAGAGAGAGAGCGAGCTGAGGCTGGCCGCAAACCCGGATTCTCTGGTCTCCGCCTCCCAAAGTACTGGGATTACAAGCGTGCGCCACCATGCCCGGCTCTGTCACATTCATCTCTTTAAAGAGCAGTCTTGTTGGGAGCAGTAGTATGCGCCTCTAGTCCCAGCGGAGGCGGAAGGTCACCTGAGCCCAGGATTTCAAGACCTGTCTAAAAAATAAATAAATCTCTCACAAACCCACTTGATGTAAGAGAATCTCTTTTATTTTCTCTTGGTTATAAAAAAAGGTTTTAGTGCAAGTCTTAAACTGGTGAAAAGCTGTTTTTTGTTACTGTTAAAATACACTATATACCGTGTGTGATTAGTGTGTGTGTGTGTGTGTGTGTGTGTGTGTGTGTGTGTTGCTGGGGATTGAACCCTGGGGGGTTCTACTTCAGAGCTACACCCCCAGCCCTATTTTTATTGTGTATTTTGAAACAGGGTCTTGCTAAGTTCCTGAGAGTCTCACTGAGTTGCTGAGGCTGTCCTTGAACCTCTTATCCTCCTGTCTCAGCCTCCCAAGTACTGGGATTACAGGCCCGCTCCACCATACCCGGCTATTATTCATTTTAAATTTGTCCCATAAGTAATGCTTCCGCTTGTATGGATTTCAAGAGGGAAACCATCGTGGGGAAAGCTCCGCTTTTCATCATCTTTCTTCTAGAGCAGGGTTGAGGCCATGACCAATTCCTTCATGCTTGGTGTGTTTTCTCTCCTCTCTCCAAAAGTGCCTACTCCTTCCACGTCACCGCAGACGGGCAGATGCAGCCGGTGCCCTTCCCCCCTGATGCCCTCATCGGACCCGGGATCCCCCGCCACGCCCGCCAGATCAACACCCTCAACCACGGGGAGGTGGTGTGTGCCGTGACCATCAGCAACCCCACGAGGCACGTGTACACGGGCGGCAAGGGCTGTGTCAAGGTCTGGGACATCAGCCACCCTGGCAACAAGAGCCCGGTCTCTCAGCTCGACTGCCTGGTGAGTGAGCAGGCCCTGGTGCACCGGGGTAATTTCCCCCTGGGGACTCAATAAGGCAATCGCGTCCGGGCCTGGGTTTTATTCCCATTAGGAGGAAATGGAAGCCCCTTCTGTTTCCTGTTAGCCGCTCAGCAACCCCACCCCCCGCCCTCCAAATGAGAAGCTTTTATTTGTTGCTGTGGTTAGGGCCCGGCGTTGATGGATTTCTTTTTTTAACTACTTTACAGTGGTTTACAGAAAGCTCTCCTTGTGTAGCTGTGCACTGTGAAAGGGGGTTTCCCCTGAACGGAGGGCAGCGCAGCGAGGCCTGGACTCTGATCCCTGCAACCCACTCCGTTTTTCATTTCCCCACAGCCCTCAGATAAATATTGAATGGTAAACATTCGATAGCGTGGCTTGGCTGAACAGGGTCCACGTTATTAAGGGAGACCTGGGAGAGCTGCTTTGGTTTCACTGCCTCAAGATCAGGGAAGGGCTAAAGGATGACCCTGCAGAAACCCAGGGCCACAGTCAATAAACAGGAGCAAGAGGAGTGCTTTCCCGGGCAGGTGGGCACCTTCTCCCAGGGTCTGACGAGACCAGTTTGTGTTTTTTTTTCTGGGACATAGAACATGTTCCAGTCTCTATAAAGTATAACCCCAGGATTTACAGACCACATACCACTGGCCTTATGTAGACTACCACTGGGCTGCCCTGCCCGCCTGCCCGGGCGGCTCAGCTTGCTCTCTGCTATGCAGATGGTGCAGTTCATCCTCGCCTGCCTGGAAGAGTGGAAGGATTCCAGAGGCAGCACTTGCAAAGAGCAGAGTGGTAATCCTTTTGAGTCACAAAGATTTGGGCAGGGGAGTGGTTATTAGTGTACTTTAAAAAAAAAAAAATCAAAGAACTTAAAATTTATATCTCCTAAGCCGGGCGTGGTGGCACACGCTTGTAATCCCAGTACTTGGGAGGCTGAGACAGGAGGATCGCAGGTTCGCGGCCAGCCTCAGCTACTTAGTGAGGCCCTCTGCAATTTAGTGAGACCCTGTTTCAAAATAAAGAATAAAAAATAGGGTTGGAGGTAGAACACCCCTGGGTTCAAAAAAAATTTTTATATCTCCTTTAATGAAATTTGTACTTCAGTGTAGCCCAGTATTCTGTGATAGTTAGGAATATTCACTTTTGAAGTTATGTGCTTAAAGTCTTTCTGACCTTTGAAAGACAGGCCACGTCAGTGCATAGCCATCAGGGTTCCAGTTGGCAGACAGCAGCTGTTTCTTCTGGAGGGGGTCATATGAGTCCCCCCACCCCCTTTCATATGTGTTGGTTTGATGGAGAGGTGCCTTCTCTGATCAGTTTCCTTGGACTGAGCGGCTCCCATGGGACAGCAGCTATGTCCTAACTTGAGAAAGCAGCTCTGTTAAGTTTTTAGATGAAGAATCCTTCTGACCTATACACAGTGGATCTGTGGTTTCCAAAGAGTAAATAATGGAGAGTGGAGAGATAAAAGAAGCCGGGCGTGGTGGACCACACCTGTAATCTCAGTACTCGGGAAGCTGAGACAGGAGGATTGCAGGTTCAAAGCCAGTCTCAGCAACTTAGCAAGATCCTGTTTCAAATGAAAAATAAAAATAGGGCTGGGGGTGTACCTCAGCAGTAGAATGCCCCTAGGTTCAATCTCCAATGCCGCAAAAAAAAAAAAAAGAAGAGATAAAAGATTTATAGACGAGCTTTGGAAAGTGGTTTCTTCATAGAAAAGAATATGCATTCGCTTCACCTGGATGGTTTCAGGTCTGTCTGTGAAGTCGGGGACAGCTACCTGAGCTTTCCCACGTGGCTGAGCAAGCCTGTGAATTCGGTTTACTGTTTTGAAGGAGACAGTGGCAGTTGGGCCCCCGACCTTTACAACAGAAAAGAGAGTCCCTAAAATGCCACTCTGAAGTCAAAAACCAAGACAGCAGTTACAGAACATGGCATTAACATCGCTTGGTAGCACATTATAGAAATTGAATTATGTTTATTTCACAGAATCGAGATAACTACATCCGTTCCTGTAAGTTGCTACCTGACGGCTGCACGCTCATCGTGGGAGGGGAAGCCAGTACTCTGTCCATTTGGGACCTGGCGGCTCCGACCCCGCGCATCAAAGCCGAGTTGACGTCCTCAGCCCCCGCCTGCTACGCCCTGGCCATCAGCCCCGACTCCAAGGTCTGCTTCTCATGCTGCAGCGACGGCAACATCGCCGTGTGGGACCTGCACAACCAGACGCTAGTGAGGTGAGCACAGGTCGAGCTCTAAGGGAAAGTTCCTTCTTTGAGTGTGTGGCCCCGAGAGAAGGCCTCCTGTCTGGCCCCCCAGGCTCCCGGCCCGTGTATGAAGAGCCTGCAGTATACCAGGCTGGGTGCTGGGTGCTGGGGTGCAACCCTAAAGCTCTGATGGCACCTGTCGGGTTTCTAGTCCTGCTGCTGTGCCAGGTGCCACCAAGACTTTTGTCCTTTCCGCATTCTCAGTCTTCGTTGCACATACACCTGCCGGTCTTGGCTTTGCCAGGGGTGGCATTATGTGGTTTGCATGGGCTACAAAAGGCCCTCGGTTCTAGAGATGTTTTTGGCTTTGGCTGGGACCTTGTTTATGCAAACAGGAGCTGATTGACAAAAGATAAGAGAAAAAACATCAACAAAAGGACATTAGAAGAGAGAAGAGGAGAGTCCATGAATCAACACACAGAATGATTTAAAAATACCCGTGTTTCTCAATGACTAAACAAGCGACTCAGGTGTTCAGGGGTCATTCCCCTCGGGGGCGCACAGGCTCTGCCTGACTTCCCAGAATCCTCCCTCCCAGCCCTGGAGGCCGTTACGGCCCTGGCTGCCTGGGCCCATGCTCACACAGCAGCGTTCCAAGAACGGCTTTTTAAAAGGAAGCACCTAGGAAATGTCAGTAGTAAAATCAGGGTGAGCTTGGCTCGTTGCGACATTTCATCTCCACTAGAAACCATCTTTGTTCACGGGACCTTTGAGGCCGGGGCTCATGTGGCAGGGCCCCTCGGATGGTTGGGGCCCACGTGTGCAGAGAAGGACAGCCCGTAGACGTCATTACGGCAGCCCGCTCTCCCTTCTAACCTCCTTGTTGAAATCCAGTAAGTGTCATTGAGCCGGGCTCTGTCTTTGCACGCGAGTGACACTTGTAAGGACTCGGTGAAGAGTGAGCAAAGTGGACTAATGGAGCCACAGCCAGGAGCCCCTTCAACCTTCTAGCCTCGCTCAACTTACTGGGGGTTTTTATCATTTATTCCCGCTCTCCCTCCACCCAAGATATTAATTCCAAGCACTTTTCAAATACTACTCCGTTTAAACTGCATAACATCTGTGCTGCTGTTCTCCTGAAGCACAGAGAGGTTAAGTTGCTCGTCTCAGGTCACACGGCCAGACACGGTGGAGCTGAGGCCAGAGCCCCCGCATTCTGCCCTCTTGTCCGTGCTCTGAACCCCCACTCCCGCGGAGTAAGAGCCTGTTAGGTAGAAGGGGGGGTAGCATTTTACAAATCTCTTTCTCAATTTGGTCTGACCACATGGTGAGTGACTGTATGTGACATATCAGTGAAAGTCTCCCGAATATCTCTGTATCTCCTGTGACACCAGACGTTGTACACGGGGGCAGGGGTGGAGGGGCACCCATTGGGTGCTGGCAGTTGAGAGAGGATGTTTTTAGAGGAGGACTAGATGTTTACTGAGTTGGAGAGGTGAAAAGAAGTCAGGGTGGAGGGAAGAAGGAACCACTGGATGCCAGAGTGCTGGGGACCCCCGGCAGTGTAGCAGCCATGCCACGGGGTGGGGTCCTCGTACCTGGTGTGGGGGGGAGGTTGGGGCATATGGAAGGAGGGGACTGAGCTGAGGCAGGGTCCTGAAGTGTGAACATCTGGAATAATTTGGGGGGGAAGGTTTTTTGAAATAATGGTTCATATCTTGGCTCAGAATTCAGGGCAACAGTGGTAATCTTTCCTTCCCTTGCACGTTTTCAAATTTCAAGCTCAGCTTAAAAGTTAGAGCTCTGTGGGTATAGTGAGGGGTGTGTGTGCGGGGGCGTGCTGGAGGGAGAACAGGCACATTGGTGATTCCTCTGGGGGTTGAAATTCCCCGGTACTTCTTTGCTGGGTTTTACCTGGTTCCGAAGGACAGTCCTGGCCCCTCACCCCTGTCCTGGCCCTTCTCTTACCAGCTCCCTGTCTGCATGCAGAATGGAGTCCCTGTGGGTCACCACCAGGCTCTGCAGTCCACCAGCCCCTCCACCGCTCCCCCACAAGCCCCACCTGTTGCCTTGCACCGCACCTGTGCCCAGCAGGTGCCTGCTTTCTGATTGGCGTTGGTGGTGCTTTCGCAGGGTCTTACAGAGGTACCTACGAGTCGGCCTCACTCTTTACCTTGTCTCTGCCCAGCTCCTCTGAGGTCAGGACACCAGCATGAGTCTGTGTGTCCGGGAATCCAGATTTCCTAACCCAGGCCTCTCTAATTCAGCAAGCGAGGTTGAGTAAACAAACCGGCGAGCTCTCTGCTGGCACCAAGGGCATCGCCATGCCGATTCGCTCGTGGGACAACAGTCCTTCCGTCCCCGCACGTGTAAGGCAGCCACTTGCTTCTCTGGATTCAAGCCTGCACCATCGAAGGACAGGCCTTTATCCGTCCTTAAAGAATACACGTGGGATTTTGTGCTGCTGGTCCTTTGTTTTCTTTTAACATTTACACGCTCTTGAGACCTGGGAGGAGTTTTGCTTCTAGTCAGATTTATCCAAGAAGCTATAGTAGCTCATCTGACTTCTGGGTATCGACCTCCAGCGGCATTGCGTTTGTTGAGCCCTTGGATGGCGAAAAGAGAAACAAGATCTGCAGGTGCCGTTTCCCGTCCTCCTCCGGGGAAGGTTAGTTTGATCTTACACATGAGCAGACACCGACGCGATGACACACAGAGTCCAAAACTAACAACACAACAGTGTTTACCTTGAGCTCTGGCAGGAAATCATTATTCAATCTGGTTTGTTTTATCAGGCAATTCCAGGGCCACACAGACGGAGCCAGCTGTATTGACATTTCGAACGATGGCACCAAGCTCTGGACGGGCGGTTTGGACAACACGGTCAGGTCCTGGGACCTGCGCGAGGGGCGTCAGCTGCAGCAGCACGACTTCACCTCGCAGGTGAGGCCCGGCTTCCGCCGGCTCCGGGTCTGCGAGGCGGTCTGTGTGCGTCACCCTTCCCGCCCCAGGGTAACGGCAGCCAGACACCCAGAGGGGGTTAAGTCTGAGATAACTGATGAAAACAAGCACATCCGCAAAACCCCCAGAACTCTTAGAGTGATTCCTAAAATCCTGTAGGCGAAGGCTTGTTAGCTGCTTTATCTCCAGGCGTGTTTGCTTAAGGAATTCATACCGTGAAGACTATATAATGCACAGTTTTCCTTCACTGTGTGACGTGTTGGATCCGTTCTTACCATCTGACCCAGAGTGAGAGATGTTGATTTGATTACCATTCAAATACCGCTTGCAGATGACGCAAGGGTGGCCACTAGGAACAGAAAAATTACAACGGCTCTGCAGGTTGTTCATTTCCCTTGAACCAGGGGCTTAAAAACACACAGTGGGTACATCCAGTTTATTACTTATCCCTTTAAAAAGGGACTCGTGGCCGACGAGGTCTGTGGAATGGCAGCGTTAGTGGATCGTGGGAAGCAGTTGATGCGGACTGGCTGGCTCTTGGACTTGCTTCCAGGGAAGGCTGTGGTTCCGTTTCTAAGTGCTTTCTGATGGTAGAATTGTTCTTTCCATCATACCTTGGCATTTATTTACCTTTTGTGTAATGAAAATATTTCAACCCAGAAAAGTAGGACAGAAACAGAAAGTAGCTGTATATACTAATAAAGTTAATGCCCCTGTTAACATTTTGTTAATTTTTTTTTTTTTTTGCGGTACCAGGGATTGAACGCAGGGTGTTCTACCTCCGCGCCACGCCCCCGGCCCTATTTTTTCTATGCTTTATTTTTGAAACCGGGTCTCACGAAGTTGCGGAGGGCCTCGCTAGGTAGAGAGAGAGAGACAGAGAGAGAGAGAGAGAGGAGAGAGAGATTGATCGCATGCGCATGCACGCAGAGGCTGGCCGCGAACCCTGATCCTCCAGTCTCCACCTCCCAAAGTACTGGGATTACAAGCGTGCGCCACCACGCCCGGCTTTGTTAATTTTTTTCATAGTCTTCCCTGTTATTTTTGTGTGTGTGTCTGTGCTACTAGAGGTTGGACTGAGGGATAGTTTACCTCTAAGCTACACCCCCAGCGCTATTTTATTTGAATTAATTTATTATTTAATTTATTTAATATAATTAATTGGATTATTATAATAATCCAAGCTACATATCCAGCACAATTTTTATTTCTTATTTGGAAACAGGATCTCACTAGGTTACTGAGCACCTCACTAAGGTGCCGAGCCTGGCTTTGAACCTGTGATCCTCCTGCCTCAGCCTCCCTAGTATTGGGATTACAGGCGTGCGCCACCACACATGGCTATTTTATTTTTTTTTTATGTTTGAAATAGGGTCTCTAAATTGCTGACATTGGCCTCAAAACTACGATTTCCTGTCTCGGCCTCCCAAGTACCGCGATTACAGGCATGCGTTGCCACACCCAGTTTATTGTTTAATTTTTGAAACGGGGGATCACTAAGTTGCCAACACTGGCCTCAAACCTGCAATCATCCTGTCTTGGCCCCCAAGCCCTGGGATTACAGGTGTGTGCCACTATGCCCGGCTTAGTCTTCCCTGTTCTACTCTTCTCTGACATAAGTAGAATATTATTTTTTTAACTTACAGTAATTCTTAGATACATATGAGCACAGAAAATGTTCAAGCAGATCTGAAAATGTAGAGGAGTATCTTGCTGCCCATCGCCAAGCTTCAGCAGCTGTTAGCACATGGCCAGTCTTATCTTGTTTGCCCTGTCTTCTCCTCCCCCAAGCACTGGATTATTTTAAAATAAATCCTAGACATCGTGGCATTTTATCCATAAGTATTTCAGTTAATGTCTCTAAAAGATAAGGACTCTTTTTTTTTGTGGTACTGGGAATTGAACCCAGAGGCATTTTACCTCCAAGCTACACCCCCAGCCCTTTGTATATTTTTTGTTTTGAAACAGGGTCTTGCTAGGTTGCTGAGCGTCTCTCCAAGTTGCTGAGGCTGGTCTTGAACTTGTGATTCTCCTGTCTCGGCCTCCCAAGTACTGGGATTACAGGCGTGCACCACCATACCCAGCTGATAAAGAATCCTTTAACACACACACACACACACACACACAAATACCATTATCCTTAAGAATCATTCCTTAATTTGATCACATGTGATGGAAGTTTTGAGATTTTTCCAGTTGCGCCAGGTCTCTTGTCCCGTACGCTTTTCCACAGTCTGGATGTCTGGATTTGGCCGATTGCATCCCCCTCATTCTGGTACCACCCCCCCCCTGCCCCGCGCCCACCCCTTGTTGCCCTTTCATTTCCTACCTTTATTGAGCACAATAACCAGGGGTCCTGTTCTCCTTCCAGATCTTCTCGCTGGGGTACTGCCCCACGGGGGAGTGGCTGGCCGTGGGCATGGAGAGCAGCAACGTGGAAGTCCTGCACGTGAACAAGCCTGACAAGTACCAGTTGCATCTCCACGAGAGCTGCGTGCTCTCCCTCAAGTTTGCTTATTGTGGTGAGTTCAACTGAAAGGAGACTGGAGGCTGTTGATGGCCTGAATGGAAAATACTTCTGGAAAAAAAAAATCTGGTTAGAGATCCTATCTGGAAAAAATGTTGTTCTCCAAGCAGCTGGGTGCAATCATTCTATTGTTTTAATATGTCCCTCAGAGCATAGTCATGTCTGTTTTGGTCTGTTTTGCTAATTTGAGAAAAGTCAGCGGGTGATGAAATTGCCCAGTGCAAGGTTTGGATGCACATTTTTTTTTAGTAGGGGTGCGGGGCCGTTGTTTCCACTCTGAAAAGAGGCAGGTGGGACTCTAGAAGAAGGGGGCAGGAACAGCAGAAGTCGCTATGAACTGGCCAGGAGGAGGAACCCAGGTTCAGAAAAGAGGACATTCCACTGCCCCCAGACTCTTTTTTTTTTTTGACTCTTTCTACTCTACAGTGAGGATAAAGAGGGGAAAGTTCATGTGGGGACTATCTCATGCACTGTAGGTAGTTATTCCTTTGTGTTCTAGATGGACAGACGGATGGGTGGGTGGGTGGGTGGGTGGGTGGATGGATGGATGGATGGATGGATAGCTAACACTTATTGTTCACATTCTATATGTCATGAAACATGACTGGCATTTTACATCAGTTCAACATTTAGTTCTTCCATGTCCCATTTTGTCATGAGGAGACTGACCAAAATAGAACAATGTCCTTGATTCAATATCTGAAGACCTACTTTGTGTTGGATATGGTGCTACACGTCATGTATCCAGTGACTAATGAGGCCAATACCTCCTTGATCTCTCAGGGTCATGTGGATAATTTACTGGAGAGCCTAGATTTAAAACCTCTGCTCAGATTATAGACCCACCCCTTGGGCGTGACAGTTTGCGCTTTAGAAATGCGCTGTTTTCCCAGGCATGGTAGCACATGCCTGTAATCCAATACTTGATAGACTGAGACAGGAAGATTACAGCTTTGAGGACAGCCTCAGCAACTTAGCTAGACTCTCGGCAACCTGGTGAAACCCTATTTCAAAACAAAAAATAAAAAGGGTTGGGGGTGTAGCTTGGAGATGGAATGACGCTGGGTTCCATCCCCAATACCATACACACACATACATACACACACACACACACACACACACACACACACACACACACATACACACCGCTCTGTTTGATTAAATTGCAAGTTGCTAACAACATAGTAGGAATTTTGGTCTTGCTAAAACTACGAATTCCTTTGCTAATTGTAGGCAAGTGGTTTGTGAGTACTGGGAAAGACAACCTCCTCAATGCTTGGCGGACCCCCTATGGAGCCAGTATATTCCAGGTACGTAAGTGCCCCTTACCTACAATGACAGTTTGACCACAGTGCAGCCTTTGAAACAGCACGTGAAGGTTCCTGGGAGGGAGCCGCGCCCGTCTGAATCCCCATTCCACATTAAACACGCACCCTTTGTTTTCTCTTCCAGTCCAAAGAGTCTTCGTCAGTTCTTAGCTGTGACATCTCTGTGGACGATAAGTACATAGTCACCGGCTCAGGGGACAAGAAGGCTACCGTCTATGAAGTCATCTACTGAAAACATTATGTGGTTTAACGTTTATAGTTGAATTGGGCCAAAATGTTTTGAATTTGTAGAAATAGAGAAGTTGTAACTTTAAAAGAAAAACACACACACACGAAAAACCTATTTCCAAACCTTGACACAAAACTACTTTGAGTCTACAAAGAGGAGGCAACGAGTCCATCAACAGAAGGTCACCTGTCTACCTACCAAGACCAAACGGAGCACCGAGACCACACAGACAGAGGGGCCACGGGGTGTAGGACTGAGGGACCGGAGCCGTGGCCGAGCTGCCGCCCGCTCGTTCCTGTCTGGGCATCTGTCGCCCGTGCCTTGCCTGAGTGTGACATCTCCTTTCTTCCTCGCAGTTCGCCTTGCGTTCCGTCCTTTGTCACGCAGTGGTGTCTCCGACGAACTTGTTTCCTGGTTTTGCATCTTGTGAAATTTTTTTTTGTATTTTTTGTTGAAGGTTAAACATTTGTATAAATTGTAAATATATTTGGTTTATTACAGTAAAGGCTTTAGTACCAATAAGTGGTTCTCCTTCTCCTTCTTTTATCAGAGGCTTGGGATCATCCGTGCGGGTTTTAGAAGAAAAGTCCATACATTGGTAGAGAAAGCTTTATAATGTGCTTCTTATTCTTTCATTATATTTGGTTGTGGGTCCCTGCAAAAAATTGGGCACTTTGTGCATTAACAGAAACTCAGGACTAGGGATTGTGAGTAATTGAAGGTATATTAATAACAGTTTAACTTAGGGAGCTAAAATTACTTCATCAAGACTCACTGTGATTTCAGGTCACAAATTCAAACTCCGCTTTTTCCTCGTGATTCATTGGAAGGCAGAATATCTCTTCTGTAGAAAGCCCAATCTGTTCCCATTTATATTCTCTCTTCCTTAACTTCGCATTTCAAGAAATGTAGGTGACTTTGTATTACAATTTATGGTGCCCAGAAAGCTGTGGAGTTCATTACCCTGGAAAAGAAAGGTGAAAAGTCGTCTGGTTTTGTCTTCCCTGATACTTATTTGATCTATTATATTAATTTACTTAATCGAGCGATACCCTGCATTTGGCCCTGCTCTTCTCATTAAGGCTGTCCCTGCGGCTCCAGCCATCCCGGTCTGTCGTTAGTCTTTGGTCTTTATCTTTGTGGGCATGCTTTTACTAATTTGATTAGATGAAATCTGTAACCCTGGGCTTTTAATAAGTTACCAAGCATGATTCCTCCTGAAAAGGCTACATGACACTCATTCTTTATATACCTGTTATTTCCGTTACATTTTAGAAAAGAATAGCTAATAATCTTAAGCCAACTATCCAAGCTATTTAAAAATAGCACCTAAGGAATTTTTAATGTTCTTGTTTTCTTAGGATGCAGCGAGTTGTTGGCAGTTTGTCTTAATATTATTTATTTGTCATTAAGACCTTTTTTATATATCTAAAAATGTTAACTTTGTTTTTTTGCCAAAAATGTTTATGTACAGTGTGTTAAATATTTTCACTTCTCATTAAGTGAATAGCAAACCCCTAATTACTAGAGCTGATTTCTCTCATCCCTTCCTGGAGTAATGAAGTCAGTTTCTGTACTACAGATTCTGATGGCTTATTAATGTAGTGCGTACCTTTTCTGTTCTCTTCCTCCCTGCCTGCCTTGTTTTCTTTTTTTTTTTTTTTTTTGTCTGTACTGGGATTGAACCCAGGGGCATTCTACCTCTGAGCTACACCCCAGCCCTATTTTTTTTATTCTTTATTTTGAAACCGGGTCTCGCTAAGTTGCGGAGGGCCTAAGTAGCTGAGGCTGGCCGCGAACCCGGATCCTCCGGTCTCAGCCTCCCAAGTACTGGGGTTACAAGGGTGTGCCACCACACCTGGCTCCTGCCTTGTTTTCTCTATTAGTAGGTTAAAGTTTCAGTTGACAGAGAACAGTACAGTGGCTAAAGTGATGATTTTAGGACCAATAAGTGGTGCTGATTGGTCCTGCTTGGGTTCAGTCCTAATGCATACCACACTGTCACCTGAGACCCAAGGACCCAGGACAGCAACGTAGCTTTTCTCTTGCAGGATCCCTTCACTTGCCCTCACTTAGCCAGCAGTGGGGAAGGCACACACGTCTAGGGAAGGGGGTGTGCTTTTAAGCATGGGAATAGAATTTACCAGTTCATGGGCAGAGACAGAGTCCCAGGGCACATCCAGCCAAAAGGTAGACTGGGGAGTGTCGGTTCCTTGCCACGCAGCCTCAGGTGCATAGAGAAAGGAAGACATGTTTAAAGGATTCTGGGTTAAAAAATAGTCTTGTTTTCTGTTGGGGGTCCTTTTCTTTTCTTTCATACTGGGACTACATTGTAAGCTGATCTGATAAATCCCTTTTTCCATATACTCATTCTGTGAATTCTGTTAGTCTTGTGAACCCTGACTAATACAAGTGGTGACTCCTCAAATCACAGCTTGGGAAGAAATCCTTCTCCCACCCATGCCCGCCATGGGTGAGAGAGCTGCCACTCGCGAGCCTGCTCACGCCGCCCTTCCGATCCCAAGACTCTGAAAAGCAGGTACAAGGACTTCTATCATTCCCATTACGCAAGCAGGAAATAATTGTCTGGACAATTTCCCAAGATTCTAAATTCCCCTGAGGAGGGGCCTGCACTAGAGCCTCTTCCAGGGCCCTTGCCAACAAACCAGTCTCTCATCCAAAATCCAACAGAGGTGGCTTCATTAGATTCAAGATAAGTTGATAAAGTTCAGATCCTCAGAAACACTCCTTTAGAAAGAGAATCTCAGAAGCTGGAAAGTGATAAGGCATAAAGGGACAGGAAGAGGGAAGGAAGGAAGGAAGGAAGGGAGGGAGGGAGGGAGGGAGGGAGGGAGGAGGAGGAGCCAGAGGAGGAGGAGGGAAGCAACCACTAATTCCGTTCCAGTCCAAGAAGTGAAAATCAGGAAGCTCTTCGGAGAAACGATGAAGTTTCAGTTCGAAGGGCTGGAGATCAAGAAGCTCTTCAGAGAACGGCGAAGTTGGAGGCCAACAATCTCAGACGAGAGCAGATGCGTTTTCTTCGGAAAGAGTCGCGCATCCCTCTACGCGGCTTTCTCCTTCTTTTATCTAGGTCCTGCACCTATCAGAACCCTGCTGCCTACATTTAGGGCAGGACTTTCTGTTTAATCTGCTGTTACACACCCAAAGTCACACGATCTTGGGTGTGTCATGATCAGGTCAAGTTGACAAATTAGATTAACTATCACACCACTCCTGTCCCCCAGGAGGTTGGAGTCATGTGCTTGTTGAGACCTGCTAAGCCAAATGTTTGTGTACCCTGGCCTTGAACATGGATTGCAAAGTAGTAGGTTCGGCAATTCCAAGTCAAGTAAACAGGGCTCACTTCCACGTGCCGAGCGACGTGCTCTAGGCGGCTTCACATGTAAAAATATCTGGAAATGGTTGTCATTTTTCCTGATAAACTAACCAAGGCTCAGGGAAGCTGTGTCCCCATGGCCTCCAATGACACAGAACCAAATTCAGATTTTTCTCTGAGCTCTGTGTGTTTTCAGATCTCATATTAAAAGTCGCTGTGGAGCCGGGCATAGTGGCGCACGCTTGTAATCCCAGTACTTTGGGAGGTGGAGACCGGAGGATCCGAGTTCGCGGCCAGCCTCAGCTCTCTCTCTCTCTCTCCCTGTCTCTCTCTCTCTCTCTACCTAGTGAGGCCCTCCACAACTTTGTGAGACCCGGTTTCAAAATAAAGTATAAAAAAATAGGGCCGGGGGCGTAGCGCGGAGGTAGAACGCCCCTGGGTTCAATCCCCGGTACCGCAAAAAAAAAAGTGGCTGTGGGTTTTTTCCCCTAGCTCTTCAAATTTTCTCTTAATTTCATAGAAATATTTACAATATGCCCAATTATTTTATGTACCCATCATAAGCAATAGTGTAAGTGTATAAATAGGTATACTTTCACTGATTGATAATTTATGTAAATATTTTTACTCATTCTTTATCAACAATTCATATCTGATATTTAATTGTGTATGTGTGTGTTTTTTTAATTAATGCATTGCAATCATACATCTTGAAGGATTTCAGGGTGGTTGACATATACATGCACTCCTCGGTCAATTAGCCCTCCCCGAATTCTCACCCCCCCGCCTCCCCGTCCCTCCTTCCTGTTTTCAGCATAGTAGTTGACTTTGATATCTTTGTGTAAGTCCATCCTGTGCTCCAGTTTGTTTCCCTCTCCTTCCCTCCCGTCTCCCCCAGTTAGTTTACCTTCTTCACTCAACTGAGGTTTTCTCTCTTTGTCTGGAGTCCCTCCTGTGCAGGGTCGTGGCTCATCCTCCTGTGACCTCAGCACTGGGGTACTCCAGGGTGGGACTGGGGAATCGCCCGCCCTGTGTCCCCAGCTCCTTGAGAAGGGTTGCTCTGGGGGTGGGGCCAAGGGCTCTCCAGCCCCACATCCCCAGCATGGAGGGGAGGGGTCCTGGGGGTGGGGCCGAGGGCTCATCCCTGCATCCCCAGCGGCGGGGGGGGGGGGTTCTGGGGGTGGGGCCGAGGGCTGGCCAGCCTCGCGTCCCCAGTGCTGGGGGCAGGGGTTCTCTGGGGGTGGGGCCAAGGGCTCTCCTTCCCGGCATCCCCAGCGCGGGGTGGGGGGGGGCGTTGTCTGGGGGCAGGGCCGAGGGTTCACCCGCCTCACGTCCCTAGTGCAGGGGTGTCTGGGTGTGGGGCCAGGGGCTGACCTGCCTGTGTTCCCAGTGCTGGGCTGCTGGTGGGTGGGGGGGCATGTCTCATCTACGTCTCATCTACCTATGTCCTCAGTTCTGGGGTGTTCCAGGACAGTGTTGGGCTGCTCATGGGGGACCGTGGCTTGCTGGCTTGTGTTCCCTGAGTTGGGCTGTTCCTGTGTATGGTCACCTCTTCTTTGTCTCTCCTCATCGCACTCATTGCGGGAGCAGGGGCTCACGGCCCACCCCTCGAAACCATCGTCGTAGTAGGTGAGGATCTGGATTGACTTGGGTTTCATCATGTTCCGGAGTTGATCAGTTTCCATGGTGGTTTATAGTCGCTGTTTTCACAAGGATCTGCTGTCTCTTTGCTGTTGGTCTCTGGGAGTCGCGGTCCAGGCGTGGCCCCGCATAGATGTCGCCTTCGCCTCAGCTCTCCGCTTACCAGGTGAAATGCGTGGAGTTCTGTTTAGCCCCCCACTCTGTCCGCTGCCTCGCACTCCGCTGCTCTTCAGTTCTCTTTGTTTTGTTGAGTTTCATCTGCCCCCTTTTCTTGTTAGGAAGCAGTCTTCCTGCCGGCCGAGTTCCGAGTTTCAGAGTGCCGGCGACATGAGGCCTCCCTTTATCTCACTCACCTGTGTTCTCGTTGAGCGGTTCCGGGGGGCCATGCCACGTCCGTCCATGTCCTCGGTGCTGTGTTCCGCACCGGTGCTAGGCTACTCCAGGGGGGCTGTGTTTCACCCGCTCGTTTTCTCAGTGTTGGGGTGCTCCTGTGCCTGGCCGCTTCATCTGTCTCTCCACGTCGCTTTCTTTGCGGGGGCTGAGGCTCGCGTCCCACCCTTTGCAGTCGTCGCCATTGTAGCTGTGGATCTGGTTCGACTTGGGCTTCATCATGGTCCGATGTCGACTGCTTTCGATGCTGGACTGTAATCGCTGGTTTCATAAGATTCAGCTGTGCAGCTCAGCCAAGATGGCGCCTTTGTCTCCACTCTCCGCTTACCAGGTGAAATGCCTTGAGCTCCCTACCGCCCTCTGCTTTTCCCACTGCCTCGCATTCTGCTCTTTGGCTCTCATTGTTTTGCTGAGTTTTGGCTGTCCTTTTCTTGGTCACGAAGCTGTCTCCCTGCCAGCCAAGCTCCGACTTGCTATCCCGCCATCTTTGTTCTTCTGTCTGTGTGTTTTAAAATCACTCCTAGTCTTGTTTCGCACCGTATACACTGGTTTCTACCATGTAGCTCTTCTAGAATTGGGTAAAAAAAAAAAAAATCAAAGTCTAGCTGGGTGGGGTGACAAACACCTGTAATCCCAGTATTTGGGAGGTTGAGACAGGAGGGTCACAGATTCGAGGTCAGCCTCAGCAACTTAGTGAGACCCTGTTTCAAAATAAAAAATAATAAAAAGGGCTAGAGTATAGCTAAGAGATAGAATTCCCCTGGGTTCAATCCCCAGCCAATTCCACATACACAAAAAAAAGTCCTAGAGAGATTGGTTTTGAAACGCTTTTTTCATAGCTAGATATTTCTAGCACTTACTTTATAAGGACAAAATATCTTGTTGGTACAGAGCATTAAGTTTGTATTGTTTGTGAGGCAATAAGGTAAGTGTTTGGTAGCTGAGAGGTGGGGTTTTTGATGGTTAGTTTTTTTAAGATGTCATGACTAGTAAGTAGCGGCTGCCTCCAAAGCTGAAGAGCATTCAACTAGACATATTAAAAATTGTGAGCGGAAGCTTTCCAGCAGACCACAGAGAGGGCTCAGCATTAATTTCCGCACGTTTATTAATTCCGTCAAGAGACTGCTGCCTCCCTCCATCCTGATGGGATGACGCATGAGCAGTGCCATTTCACTCGTTATGGGACTGTGGGTTGGTGACTTCTCAATAGTATCTGATGAAATTGCCAGATCACCCATTTTTCAAGGAAGAGCGAGATGAAGCTCATTGTATAAGGGTCTTTGTCTGCCCCAGGGAACTTAACTATCCAGATAGCCAAAGCTTCTTTGCCTGCACTTTTTTTGGGTGGTGGTGATACTGGGGATGGAACCCAGGGCATTCTACCACCGAGCTACACCCCAATCCCTATTTTATTCTTTTATTTTGAAACAGGGTCTTACTAAGTTGCTGAGGCTGGTCACAAACCCGCGATCCTCCTGTCTCAGCCTCCCAAGTACTGGGATTACAAGCATGTGCCACCACGCCCAACTTTGCCTCCCTATTTTATCCTAACACTTCTAAACAGTTAAATGTTTTGTTAATGGGGTTCATATTTCTAGAGAAGTTGTTGTCTACCTTTAGTCTGCATCAGAATCACCAAAAGGAACACTTAAAATTCAGATTTCTGGGCTCTAGTGTCAAGAGTTTCTGATTCCGTGGGTTAAGGCAATTTACCTTTCTAAAACAAGTGCTTGGGGGTCCCAGGGCTGCTGGTCTGGGGGCCATATTTAGAGAACTGCTGATCTAAAGCAGTAATATTTGTAATATATCCATCAATTTTATTAAACAAAATGATTAGAGTATATTCATAGACGATGGAATTCTCCCATGTTTTAGACCCGTGACTAAGGATTAAGATGCAAGGTTTGCTCTTTTGAAGTTGCTTGACCTCTGAATTGATAGTCTCTGTTCTCAACCCCAGCTTTCATGCAGAATGTTATAATAGGTCTAAACTCAAATTGAGTTCTTGAAAAGCTGCCTCTTTGCTTAGGCATAACCCAAAGCCATGTGAGTCTACAAACGTAGTGGAGTCTTCAAGAATGCACACAGTATATAGTTGGGGTGATGATGTGTATAGTTAGGTTAGAAATCATTCTTTGAAAGTTGGGATGCAGCTGGGTATAGTGGTGCACTACTGTAGTCCAGTACTTGGGGGGCTGAGTCAGGGACCTAAGGTTCGAGGTCAGGCTGAGCAACTTAGTGAAAAAATTTGAAAAGCTCAGTGGTGGAGCACTCTTGGGTTTAATCCCCAGTACCAAGAAAAGAAAAGAAAAAAAAAACTAAAAAGGAAAGGAAGAAAGAGAATTGGAATGCATACTGTGCGTAAGACAGCAAAGCTGCTAACTTTAGAGTGTTTTTATTCTTCAGTGATCCTATTCGGTTCCACCAAACAGGGTTTACTGAGGATGTGACCTCAGCAAGCGGCCTCTGGGCTGATGACTCAGATGGAATTTTTCCAGTGACAGGGAGTGGGGAGGAATCTGCTGGTGATAAAGCAGGGGGGTGCGGGGGTGAGGCATCGCCCCAAGAAAACCAACAGTAAGTGATAGGCAGGCAGCTCTCAGCAGCCTGGGGTATGAATTACCAATCTGATATTGGCTGGCCTTTGGCTAGAGCACCCAGCGGTACCATTCCAAGTGTTTGGAAGAACTATTGTGTGCCAGCGAGGCACAGTGCCAAAGGCTTCCATATTTTTTCACATTTAATTGCATTTAAATACTACATGTGCCCATTACTAAGAAAAATATTCCTATTTGTTTTTATTGGTACTTTCAAAAAATCATAAACAAGTTAGACATCCCAGATTTTTTAATTTGGGAAATATAATATGCAGAGAAGAAAATGAAAACCATTGTTTCAACTAGAAACTATCGTTTTTTTTGGCCAATCCTGTCAGATAGGATACAGTTATTGCTAATTGCAAACATTTGTTGTGTTTACTACTTGCCCTTGGACAGTTGAGCACTTTGTGTTTCCTCACTGAGCTTCACAAAATCAGAATGAAAGTAGTTACTGGGTTCATGCCCATTGAACAGATGAGGAAACTGAGGCACATGGACATTAACTTGCTCAAGGTCACATGGCTGGTTGTTGGTAGAGTCCGATTTTAACCCAGATGATCATTTTCTAAGTTTATTATTTTTGGTGTGTTGGGGATTGAACCCAGGGCCTCACATAGGAGAGGCAAGCGCTGTACCATTAAGATACATCCCCAGCCCAGATGCCAAAGATTGCAGAGTTAAAAGCTAGAAGCTATTCTGTTCTACCTCCTTGTCCACATGGTTTTATATCCTTCACACTTTATTTTTCTTCATTATTCACTTCATTATGCAAAGTTGGTTATATAATAATTTGCCTAGTTCTCATTTGTTAGGTATGGAGGCTATATAGAACATTTAGATATTATTATAGTCCTTGTAAAGGAAATAAATATTCATGTGTCATTTTCTCTCATTTCTTTTCTGGTCTTTAGGATTAATCCCAAGAAATGGAATTACTGCTTCAAAAGATAAACAAACTTAGACCTTTGATATTACACACTACAATATTGCTTTCCAGAAATATTGGACCAAATAATACTGCCTTCAGCAAAGCAGGGCCATGCCAACTTATCTCAGCTCAACCTCATTAATGTTCTTGCTCTTAAAAATATTTGCTAATAGCCGGACGTGGTGGCGCACGCTTGTAATCCCAGTACTTTGGGAGGCGGAGACCGGAGGATCCGGGTTCGCGGCCAGCCTCAGCCCTCTCTCTCTCTCTCTCTCTCTCTCTCTCTCTCTACCTAGTAAGGCCCTCCGCAACTTCGTGAGACCCGGTTTCAAAATAAAGTATAAAAAATAGGGCCAGGGTAAGTGTAGCGCGGAGGTAGAACGCCCCTGGGTTCAATCCCCGGTACCGCAAAAAAAAAAAAAAAATTTGCTAATGATAGGCAATAAATGATATATTTTCCCATTTTGTTTTGTTTTAGCTTAGACTCATTCTTCTAAAGGATCCTGAAGATGTCAGCTCATTGACTGTCCCTATCCTTAAGAACAATAGATGTTTGTCCTAACAATTACTAGAAAACCTTTTGCTGACTCTTAATGACTTCTTTTAGACAAAATTAACGTCTAATTTTCTTGATGGGTTTCTGTTCTATCGACTTGTGTTTTCAGTATTAAGAATCTCTAGTTTTCAAGAATTAAACATGTTAATTATTTTCCATCATTATCTTTTGCTTGCCTCAAAGGGGTAATTTAGTAGTTAGCTCTCCATTACTGTAACAAAATACCCGAGAGAATCAACATAAAGACAAGAAAGGTTCATTTAGGCTCACAGTTTTGGAGGTTCCATTCCATGGTTGCTTTTTGACCTGGTGTGGAGGAGTCACCACACCATGGCAGGAGCGTATGGTGGAACAAACCGTTAGCCCCATGGCCAATACAAACGAGGAAGGAGAGGGTGGGGCTGGACCCATTATCCTCTTCAAAGACATGCCCCCCTCAAAACCAGAAGACTTCCACTAAACTCTACCTCTTTAAGTTTTCTACCACCTCCCAGTGTACCCAGGTGGGGACTAAACCTTTAATACATGGGCCACTTGGGTATTGCAGACCCAAACTGTAGCAGTTAGAAACCCTGATGATGGTAAGCCTTAATAACTTACCTCTGTATTATTGTTTAAAATAAAAAGTTCTTCTGTAGTGGCATAACTAACACTCTTATTTATAATGAGAATGCCAACTAGATACAGCCCAGCGGCACTGGTGTGTTAGGAAGAGCCCCGTGTTTGGAATCTAGCCCAGCCTGGGTACAGGTCCCAGGTGTGATACATATTTATTATTTCTGTATAGCCTTGGGCAGCTTCTTCGCCTTCTCAGGATCTTTCTACAACTGCAAAATACGGAATAAAATTGCCGACCTCACAAGGTTGTCGAAGGGATTAGACAGAGTGTTGTGCTTTGAGAATTTAATGTGCATTTCTTGGAGGAGCTGCCAGTTAGGCGCAGCGTGGCTGACCACTGAACCTACCGACCGGTAGTTATATGTGATCATCTTGGACAGTGTGCAGATGCTAATGAGAGCTTGCACATCATGTGCAAACTAGCACCATCGGTGACCCTCATTTAGTCTGTTCAAGGGCATCAATTAGTGGTTGTAACCTCACCTCGATGTCCAGGGTCTCCGAGCTAGCTACTCTTCCTAGAAATAACCCAATTCACATGTTACCTACTGTCTAAAGGAACACCTCGCGGTGCTTTGCCGTAGGCCCAGGTGGCAGGGGAGCTGCATGCTGTTTCAGTCCTGACACCACCCGTTGACACCTGGAGTTTGTCCATGCTGGGCGCAGCTTCTCTTGGCTCTGGAAAAAGATTCTGGTGGTGTCAATAAGTGGATCACTTAACAGGTGAAGTCGGGAGGGTAGCCTTCATTTCTTAGAACAACAATCATCCAAACCATTCTCCCTAGGAAGAAAATGGGTGTTTCGATATCCCTGAGAGTCTGGGTGGCCAATTTTTAAGGCTTTACTATTCATTTCACTCAAAAGGAGAGAACTCTTGCACATCTCCACTTGCTTCATGAGTTGTACTGGAGATTGAACCCAGGGACATTCTACCTCTGAGCTACACCCCCAGCCCTATTTTATTATTTATTTATTTATTTATTCATTCATTTATTTATTTACTTATTTTTATTCTTTTGTGGTACTGGGGATTGAACCCGGGGGCATTCTACCTCTGAGCTACACCCCCAGCCCTATTTTATTTTTTTATTTTGAAACAGGGTCTTGCTAAGTTGCTGAGGCTGGTCTTGAACCTGTGATCCTCCTTTCCCTGCCTTCCAAGTACTGTTATTACAGGCATATGCCACCATGCCTGGCTGTGTTTTTCAAATGTAAATGGTCATTACCTATGCTGTGAATGGGGCATGCTATTACTTCTTTAATCTATTTTCCTCACTCTGGGTCTAGTTAGAGAGGTAACCGGTGGAACCCAGCTTTACTGTACACTGTGAAGCTGATATACTTAGCAACAGCCGACACCCAAAGCCTTTGCAAAAGTGAGAGCAGATGGGTCCAAACATTGAGTCACTACTGCCCTAGGCGTCACTGAGGGAAGAGGCTACAAAGAATTAAAGAAAAGAAAAGGACCCCAAACTTTTCCATCCTAATAGTTCTATTTTTGGTATATTTCATTTAGGTTTATTTCCACAAGTACATACAAATAAGCAAAACACACATTCTGTTTTGTATTCTGCTCTTCCCATCAGCCATCAAAATTCCTTATTCTTCCCACATTTCTGCGTAATCTTCAATTCAGATGACACACCATTTATCAGACTACTTCTGCAATATTATGTGGTAATTTTTTTTAATTGCAGTGTTAGGGCTGGGATTAAAAGGGTGTTCTACCACTGAGCTTTACCCCCAGCTATTTTGATTTTTTTGTTTTAAGACAAGGTCTCACTACATTGCTGAGGCTGGCCTCGAACCTGCAATCCTCCTGCCTCAGCCTCCTGAGTTGCTGGGATTGCAGGTGTACATCACTGCACCTCACTTACATGGTCACTTTTAACCAAGTTTTATCTGTAATAACATAGTATATTAAACATTTTGATACATAAAACTTTTTCTTCTTTTTTGAACGATTACCTTGGAATAATTTCAAGAATGGGATTGCCAAATCATACGGTGTGAATATTGTTAGCTTATTTTTCATTTCTATAGTTGGCTTTCTTGTTTGCACAAGAGTAAAATCCGCTAACCCCATCCAACACAGGCATCTCAATCAAGAGTTATTTTTTATCAGGCATTCGAGGTATAACCTTTTATAGAGAATGTTTTACATGGCAGAATTAAAGAAAAGGAGGCAAACTCCCTTTCCATAATACAAACCGTCGGCACCCAAGTAGGTTCTATGCCAAAGACGAGGCCCTTCTAGTTTTCTTCTGATATTGTATGAAGTGACCCATATCCTATTCTTCATAAAAGACAGTTGATGAGAAAGACAACGCTCTTGTTCCTTGCGTGAGTGATTCATTGGTTGATTACCTAGAGTTATCCACTTGGGAGCAAATTCCTTCTGTGGTTTCCAGAGCTTGAAGAGACATTAGTTTGCTTTTCAATTTACATGACCATTCTACTGAATCCACCGCCTCTCAGCACTCCGCGATTGTAATAACCCGGCATCACTGCACCTTTGGAATGTAACGTGTGGTCGTTCTTAATAGTTCTGTTTAATGACTATTCTTTTCTTTCCCCTATGGATTCTTGTATATTATTATTTCTTTAAGCAGACAGTCATTTTAGTGCCACCACATTCTCCGTTTAACATCCCCTCTGCAGTGAAAATTCTTTTCAAAACAACTATAGTCTCTTGGAAAGCAAATCACGCAGTATGAAAAATGATGTATGGAAAAAAATGACCTCATGAGTGCTTCTCTGGAATTTCCCTCTTCCCTCGTTCCCTTCTTAGAAAATAGAGCACGTGTACAAGACAGTGCATGAGCAGGTGATCTGAACCATGAGAGAAGAGCTGTGTGGCCTGGGGGGTTAGGTAGGGCTCTCTGTGATGGCAGGTTTGCAGGTCCGTGGCCAGCCTCACTCTCTGTGTTTATGTTTTACGCAAATGACAAGCTTTTGAAATCAATGGAACCTTGTTGTATTTTTTTCAAGCCTTCTTATGAAGTTTCAGGCCACTTCTAATTCCTTTCCTTCCTTATGCCTTTTTGGCTGATTCAAGGGATTGTAGCTTGTGCTCCGTGTCTTCTTCCAGGCTAACTTCTGGGCCAGCAAAGTAAGAGCTCTTGCTCTCAGCTCCTGCGGGGCAGCATCCCTGATTCTGTTGCCAGGGAAACCAGTTTCAGATGGGTGCAAAGAAGGAAAAGGGCTCCAACATTTTATTTGAAATAATGAAATAAAAAAAACATAGCCTATAACTCCCCTTCCCCACCTATCTAATGTCAATTTCCATGGAAACAGGATGAGAAAGGCCGCTGGCAGCCAGCAACTGACAGCAAGCTCACGCGCCTCTCTTGGGTGGCGGGCGTCCTTTGATATCTGCAAATGCCAATTTGTACAATCCTATGACATATCGTCGGGCTGGGAAGACTCTTTTATTTGAAGAATGACTAAAATAGAATACACCTAGCCAAGATTTATCAGCGTTTATCTAACATTTTATCAAATGAATTATAATTCTGGAATATGGCCCAGGTGATCCTTAACTGCTTTCCACGGTATCCAGTTTGTCAGTGTGCAAAACACCTTGGCTACCACGTTTGTCATTCTAATTTCCGGACTAATACTTAGCAGCATGGGAACCATAGACTCTGCTGTAACTCATATCAGATGTTTTCAGATTGGGAAGATAGACCTCCCGTACCTTCAGTATTAGGAATGTAAATACTGGTGGTGGTCATGGTTTTTAATCTCTGCATTGGTGCCTAAAAATTTGGTCACAATGTCTAATTTATTTCCATTGCAGATGTTTTGACTTCTAGAATACATCAACTCTTGGAATGTGTAGTTGAAATTTTTTGTTTGCTTGTTTGCGGTACTGGGGATTGGACTCTACAGAAAGATCAGAGTTCTGTAAGGGGATTTCAGCCTTCACCTTTGCCACACAGGGATGCTCAATCATGTTAGGAATTTTAGCCTTTCCAGTTGTTTTTGGTTAAAATAAAGATAGTTCAGCATGCTATATACTCTGAGCTCCTCCACTAACATTAGACTTTTATGATGATGATGATGATGATGATGATGATGAACTGGGATTGAAACCAGGGGCCTTCTACCTCTGAGCTATACCCTCAGCTCTATTTTTATTTTAATTTTGAAATAAGGTTTCACTAAGTTGCTGAAGTTGACATTGAACCAGTGATTCTCCTGTCTCAGCCTCCCAAGTACTGGGATTACAGGTGTGTGCCACCACACCTGAAGAGACTTAACATTATTTAAATGAAGTCTCTTTGAAGTTCACTATTAAAGTTTTAAGCCTCAATGAATGTCATGCATTAGTAAATATCAGTTGCTACCTATAAACGGTATATATAGAGTCTAATTTTCAAGCACAAAGTTTGCCTGTGTGATGACTAATGCAGTACCCAGCTGTCCTCATCAGCCGCGCTCCTCCTGGCAGCCACGGCTGAGGGACGCTTTCATGGTGGACACAACTCAACAGGTTTCCAGGGGCGAGGTGATCAAGAGTTGGTTGGCTGAATGACTCACACAAGAAAAGTGCTGAAATGGATGTTGGTGCTGGCCTTTCTCCCCCCTCCTGGGTACAGACAAAACATTAAGATAAATCACCAGTTAGCTAATGTTATCAGAAGCTAAAAAACATTCCACAGGCTACTTTTCCTTGTCCTCCTCCTCCTGTATTTTTCTCCAATTTACTGTGAGATGGGCTAGGCGGACATCCTGCCTGGGATTGACTCAAGCCCTGGGTGCACCTAGAATTCCTTTGAGTTGGGTTGGGAGATACTGACACGTGTGCCAATAAGCCTTCGATTTGATTTGAGCAGAGATTTCATTGTATGTAGTAAAGGTGGTTCCTTATGTTGGCAACGGACAGCCACTCAGAAGCAGGTTATTAAAATGGCTTGCCTTGCGTAATCGTGAGAACTTTTGGAATAGCTTCTTGGCATAGTCATAAAAATACAATGTCTATCCTGTTCAGATGGGAAACTTTCTCCCAGTCTTTCCATAGACTGTCTCACAAGATTTAGTTGCCGCCACTCTCTACGTTTTAAGCTACTCTGGTTTATGGCTATTTCATGTTAAAAAATGTAAGATTCTGGCATTCGCCAGTACTTGGAATCTTTTAAGTCATTCAGATCAACATTTCAGTGATTCCAGAAATTTGAGGAAAATCACAGAAGAAATAAATGCTGATCTTTTTAAATAAAACTTGAGTTGATAAAAACATTGGAAGAAACCCTAAAGCCAGTACTGAATTATACTTTTTAAAAAAACTTTAAATAGAAAACAACCTCAGTGACATGTAGTCATATGGAAGAAAGGCTGCCTGGTGCACTTTTTATTGAATCATAATGTTATTTTAATCACCAGCAGAGGCTCAGAGAAAATGCAAATCCTTATTGCACTCTATCACAAGACAAGCAAAGGAAACTGGCTTTTTACCAGCCTGAGCAGAAAATCTCTTCTCCATCCAGGATGCAGGGGAAGAATTTGCTACCTAAAAGCACAAGACTTGACTCTTTCAAAAGCCATCTTTGAAATGTGAGAGGTGATATTGACAGGCCCCAGTTAACAGATTGGCTGAGGCTGATGAAACAAACAACAGGTGTTCTTAACATAGGGAAGGCGAAAGAGAATACAGGTGGTCCAGACTTACTGTGGTCCAGTTGATGATTTTGTGGGGGTTTTTTTTTTTTTTGGTGCTGGGGATTGAACTCTGAGCTACACCCTCAGTGCTTTTTGCTATTTTTCATTTTAAAATAGTCTTGCTAAATTGCTGAGTGTCTCTTGCTAAGTTGCTGAGGCTGGCCTCAAACCTGCAATCCTCTTATGTCAGCCTCTCAAGTACTGGGATTACAGGCATGTGACACCCCAATTGACAGTTTTTTGACTGCTATGGTGTGAAAGCAATATATGATCAATTGCAACTGTATTTGGAATTTTGAATGTTTATTTTTTCCTAGGCTAGTGGTATGCACTATGATACTCTCTTTTGATGTAGGGCAGCAGAAGGAGGTCAGCCAGTTCACCTTGAGGGTAAACAATGAATACTCCACAGTGTATTGTGTTGCTAGTATTTGATGAATATTTTATTTTATTTTTTGCATAACATCCTGTGTACAAAATGCCCATCTGTGTGAGATATTCAGCACTTTATTATGAAAGGGGCTTTGTATTAAGATGATTTTCCCCAACTGCCAGCTAACCTATGTATTTGAGCATGTTTGAGGTAGTCTAGGCTCAACTATGTAGTATAGTAGGTTAGGTGTATTAAGTATATATTTATCTTAGTGATTATTTTCAATTTACAATGGGATTATGGCGATGTAACCTAACCAGAAGTCTAAAAGCATCTGTATTTCAGTTTTATAAAAAGCTTTTATGCTGGGCGTGGTAGAGCACACCTATAATCCTAGTACTTGGGAGGCTGAGACAGGAAGATCACAGGTTTGAGGCCAGCCTCAGCAACTTAGATCTTGTTTCAAAATAAAAAAAATAAAATAGGGCTGGGGTGAATAAAAAATAATAATAAATAATAAAAACAAAATAAATAAAATAATAATAAACAATAAAATAATAAAAACAAAATACATAAATAAAAGTAATAAATAAAAAAATAGATCAGAGGTAGAATGCCCCTGGGTTCAGTCTCCAATACCCCACCTCCAAAATAAATAAATAAATAATAAAAAACTAAAGTTTTGCCAAAAACATAATATCTTATGGTGTTATTTAAACTGTGTTATTTATGCACAAAATACATGATGATATGGAGCAACTGGAACGCTCATTCATTGCTGGTGGCAACACTAAACAGTACAGCCATTTTGGAAGGTAGTTTGATGGTTTCTTACAAAACTAACCATACTCTTACCATCAGATGTAGCAACCTTGCTCTTTGGTCTTTACCCGAATGAGTTGGAAATGTATGCCTACACAAAAACCTGCATACAAAAACTTTATTCATAATTGCCTGAGCTTGGAAATTACCAATATATTCTATAGAAGGTGAGTGGGATGCTTAATTTTTTTTTTTTTTTTTTGGTCACTTGACCACAAGATGCCCAGGTATTTGGTTAAGCATTATTCTGAGCGTGCTTGCAAGAGTGTTTCTGGATGAGATGAACATTTGATTTGGTAGAGTGAGCAAAGCAGATTTCTCTCCCTAATGTGGGTGGGCCTTATCCATGAATTGAAGGCCTGATTAGAGCAAGACAGGTAACAGAGAATTTGCTCTCTCTGCCCATTTCTGAGTTGAAACATCGGTTCTCTCCTGCCTTTGGACTCAGACTCAGCCCACCCCATCCCCACATATATATACACATATCCTGTTGGAGAACCCAGACTGATACAGTGAATAAGTAAACTGAGGTACACCCAAAGGAATCAAAGAAGTGAGCTGTCAAGCCATGAAGAGCCGCAGAGGAAATTTGAGTGTATATTATTAAGTGAAAGAAACCAATCTGAAAAGGCTACACATTGTATGATTCCAGTTATCTAACATGGAAGAGGCAAAACTTCAGACAGTAAAAAAGGTCGGTGGTTATTGGAAAGGCAGGGACGAATAGGCAAAACACAGAAGATTTTTAGGGTAGTGAAACTGTCCTTTATGATTCTATGTAGTGGATATATGTCATTACACCTTTGTCTTAACCCACAAGAATGTACAACACCAAGAATGAACCCTAATATAAGCAATGAATGGACTTGGGGTGAGAGCGATGTGTCATTGTGAATTCATTGATTGTAACAAATGTACTACTCTGATGTGGGGTATTGATGGTGGGAAGCTTTGTGGTGGGGGTGGGGGGGACAGAGGGCTTATGGGAACTCTCTGTACTTTTCACTCAATATTGCTGTGAACCTAAAACTTCTAAAATAGAAAGGCTATTAAAAAAATCTATGATTCCCAGTACTTGGGAGGCTAAGATAGGAGGATTGCAGGTTCAAGGCCAGCCTCAGTAATTAGTGAGATCCTTTTTCAAAATAAAAAATTTAAAAAGGGCTGGGGTATATCTTAGAGGTAGAATGCCCTAGGTTCAATTCTCGTACCAATAACTAAAAAAAAAAATCTATGATGAACACCATGTGAACACTGTGTGTGTGTGTGTGTGTGTGTGTGTGTGTGTGTGTGTGTGTGTGTTTTGCTGGGAATTGAACCCAGGGGCATTCTACCTCTGAGCTATACTCCCCAGCCCTATTTTATCTTTATTTTGGAATAGTTTCACTAAATTACCACGCACTGGCCTCGATGCAATCCTCCTCCTGTCTCAGCCTGCCAAGTACTGAGATTACAGTGTCTGCTACCCGGCTAATACAAACACTTTAAATAAAGGCAGAAGCCAGGCATGGAGGCGCACGCTTGTTATCCCAGTACTTGTGGGGCTGAGACAGGAGGATCGCAGGTTCACGGCCAGCCTCAGCTACTTAGTGAAGCCCTCCGCAACTTAGTGACACCCTGTTTCAAAGTAAGGAATAAAAAATAGGGCTGGGGGTGTAGCTCGGAGGTAGAATGCCCCTGGGTTCAATCCCCAGTACCTCAAAATAAATAAATAAATAAATAAATTAATTAATTAATTAATAAATACAGTATCTAAACCTATGCTCACACAACACTGCCTCCCTCTCTTCACCATAATCTTGGCCCTGTTGGATTTTTACTTAAAACTTTTGTACTGTGTTCATCATAGATTTTTGCATTTATTCGTATCAATTTTTGCATACATGTTTTTGCTTTTTAAAATATTGTATTAAAACAGCATTTCTTTTGATTACGGAGTTTCTGGTGACCCCTTGAATTTTGCACCCTTGGTAAGTCCCTCACCTGCTTCACCCCATCCTCGTCCTGATTTTGGCAGATGTCACCCATGCCACCAATTATAAAATAAGGTAATAAATGGCGCATTGCATTAAAGTAATCCTTATAGCCTCCAAAGAAAAGTATGAAATATGAGCCAATGGGGGTATGGGAAGAAAAAAATACACACACACATAATATAGAGTAAAACATATATGTATAAAATATATAAAAATGATAAGATAAGGCTTATTAATAGCAGATTTGACAATATAACCTTTATTTGGTTCATGTGTGAGCAGGTCCCATGTTCCACATGTCCACGGGGTTCCTCAAGGGATGACAGGAACAGTGAAGGTAAATTGTCATGGTGTTCTAATAGCAAATTATGACGTGTTGCAGATTATGTGCCGGTATGACTGATTTCTGATTAGCCTATCCCAACTTGAAACAACCCTTACCAATTGAACCAGTGCCTTAAAAATCCTTCAGAGGCTGGGGGTGCACTTGTGAGTCCCTGGGTTTGATCACCAGCACAGCAGAAAAAAAAAAAAAGAATTAACATATGCATAGTGTTGCTGGGTGTGATAGCACACACCTCTAAACCCAATACTTGGGAGACTGAGACAGGAGAATCACAAGTTCAAGGTCAGCCTCAGCAACTTAGTGAAACCCTCAGCAACTTAGACCCTGTTTCAAAATAAAAATAAAGTAGGGCTCAGGATGTAGCTTGGAGGTAGTGTCTCCCCTGGGTTCAATCCCCAGTACCACAAAAAGAAACAAAAAAATCCTTCCACGATGACCAAGTGGTTGATAATAATCCTAATGATGCTAGTGTACACCATCAAAAATGCCAGTACTAAGCCGGGCGTGGTGGCGCACACTTGTAATCCCAGTACTTTGGGAGGCAGAGACTGGAGGATCCGGGTTCGCGGCCAGCCTCAGCTCTTTCTCTCTCTCTCTCTCTCTCTCTCTCTCTACTTAGTGAGGCCCTCCACAACTTCGTGAGACCTAGTTTCAAAATAAAATATAAAAAATAGGGCCGGGGGTGTAGCGCAGAGGTAGAACGCCCCTGGGTTCAATCCCCTGTACCGCAAAAAAAAAAAAAAAAAAAAAAAAAAAAAATGCCGGCACTGACGCTTTTCCTTCTTGCGATGCTTGGAGCTCTGCATCAGCCACGTTTTGAGGTTCAAAAAAATGAGATTTTCATTATATCTAGTAGGAAGTGTCCTGAAGAAAAAACCCAGAATTACATTCACTCTGCTGGTATATACACTTTAACCTGATTTTTTGGATTCTTTCGTTAAGTGACCAGAGATAGGTAGGGTTCTTTGTCTCCTTCCCCATCATCTTACCACCAGATAAGGGAGGTGATCACTGTAATGACGGCCCCTGTGGACTATTCCCTGTGGCCAGGCCTCTGGCCCCATCAAGGAACAGTGTCTATTTTTCTTTCCCCTTGAGTCTGGACTGGCCTTGCCTTGCTTTTAACCAATAGTATATGAGGGAATGATATCACATCATGCTGTGACAAAGCTTAGTCTAGTCTCCGGGGGGATGCGTGCTCATGTGGAGTCTAACAGAGGTGCCCCACTGGCAGCCAGTAGCAATGGCCAGACAGGAAGAGGACAAGTCATCAGACAACCATCAAGCCAACAGACAACTGTACCCGCATGAACCCAGACTGCCAGCCATCCCAACTGGGAAGAGTTTAGTATCTTACTGCTTCAAGCCATTAAGTTTTGGGGTGGTTTGTTGTGAAGCAGCAGGTAACCAAAGAAGGTTAAGATGGAAGTTGAGCGCAGACAGTTGTTCCACATGTACAAACTTTTGTAAGAAAACGGGCTCAAAAACATCATAAAACCTTTCCTCCAGTCTCGGTGCAGCCCATGTTCTCTGGGCGCTTGGGTGTTCTGAATAGCACCCTGCCTGGAAGGAACAGCCAGTCTTCTAATGGGATCAGGCAACAGAGTCCTCTGAATATGGCCCTTCAGGACCATGTGGAGTTCTGTGACCAGGTTACTACTCTGAAGGTACTGGGCTGCAGGGTTCCTTGGCTGCTTATGACTGTGTTCCTGCATGATAATGGTACATGCATGATCATTTCAGCCAACCATACTTCTTGAAAATACTTGTTTTCCCAATGAAATACTCCAACTGAACATCCCTCTACTAATTAAGGACTCCTCTGGTGCTGATATAGATGATATTTGGAGCATATTCAGTTTTTGAAGAGTGGACTCCTGTCTAGGGTCCTTCAGCTCCTCATTATCTGCCCAAGGAGCAGAGAATTCCTAACTGACAGCAACCAGGGAGACCAACATTAACGAATGCACATGTGGATCACTGATTTTGTTTCCTTCCTTTCTCTAGGCAACAACCTAAGTGTAGCACTGTCCTCTACATGGCTGGTGAGCTGAAAGAGAGGACAGGAACTCTCCAAGGGAGACCATCAAGGCTGATGGTAGAGATTGGGAGGATGTCCAGGTACCCTTCACCTTCAGGGAGTCTGGGGGTATCTCTCCAGAGGCAGAGGGACCCTCTATTCCAGACTCTTGGCATATTGCAGAAAAGAATTTAAGAACGTGTCAGGGGTGAGTAGGAGCAAGAGATTTATTATTAAGGGAAAGTATACACTCAAGAACAGGAGTGCAGGTGATCACAGAGAGTCTCATCGCTTTTGTCTGGGGCTTAGCATTTATAGAAGGACAGTAGGCAGGGGCTGAACTAAAGGTGGAGTCAGCAGCGCCGTGCAATTTCACACCAGTTTTCCTTGCATGTTGCATGTTCTAATCAAGCTACTTCCTACATCACATGTCTCATTAGCATCTTAAATCTCCACCCAGGGGTGTGTTATATTAATAATAGCAATGAATAATAACTAGTATTTTTTTTTTTGCGGTACTGGGGATTGAACCCAGGGGCATTCTACCTCTGAGCTATACCCCCAGCCCGATTTTTTAGTCTTTATTTGGAAACAGGGTCTCACTAAGTTGTGGAGGGCCTCACTAAGTAGCTGAGGCTGGCGGCGAACCCAGATCCTCCGGTCTCAGTCTCCCAAGTACTGGGATTACAAGTGTGTGCCACCACACCCAGCTAATAACTAGTATTATAATGAGGCTAGGGTCATTTCTTGGTCACCAAAGTCTTTAATGGGTACACCTCCTGAAGGACTGGTTCCTCCAGATGTCTTACAGCTATCTCGCCATTTCATTGCTTTTCACCCAATTGGCAAGTTGTAGTCAAGGACTTGGGCAAGGATATAGCTGGGTTGCTCATGAGCTGCTTGTTCTGTTAGACAGATTGTGGTCATTTCTTCTTCCTTCCTTCCTTCCTTCCTTCCTTCCTTCCTTCCTTCCTTCCTCTTCCTTCCTTCCTTCCTTCCTTCCTTCCTTCCTTCCTTCCTTCCTCTTCTTTCCCCTTCCTTCCTTCCTTCCTTCCTTTCTTCCTTCCTTCCTCTTCCTTCCCTCCCTCCCTCCCTCCTTTGTTTTTTCACTCAGTGTTTTCTGTGTAACCCCATGCCCCTATCTCAGGCCCACCAAGGAGGAACCAGGAGAAGAGCAAGCAGGCCTGGTCTGACTTTTGACTCCCATGCAGTGTTTTAAAATCAGTATTCCCCAATCTTCTTCAGGTCATGGTACATCCACAAAAGGAAAATATTTGTAAGCTATAATAGGAAAAAATAGCGCTGTGTGTGTAGCTCAGTGGTAGAGCCACTTGCCTAGCCCGGGCAAGGCCCTGGGTTCAATCGCTAGCACTGCAAAAACAAACAAAAAATAGGGAAAATAGAGGTTGCTGGTACCGTGTATCCCAACCACAAGAAGGCAACTTGGACTGTCTTAAAAATCCCTTCTTTATGGTTTATATATTTTAATTATTTGAAAGTTGACCATTTCAATAATCTCTAGGAAAAAAAAATTCAATACCTTTTAAGATTACTGGAGGTCCCTACATAGAGCACAGCCTGGGCTACCTCTTGTACCCAACCATAATTGTTCACAAAAATACTCAGTAGGGATAAGCAGAGGAGTAGAGACAAGTCTAAATCAATGGGAATTTAAAATTGTGTATTTCTTTTTTTGCGGTACTGGGGATTGAACGCAGGGGCGGTCTACCTCCGCGCTACGCCCCCGGCCCTATTTTTTATACTTTATTTTGAAACCGGGTCTCACGAAGTTGCAGAGGGCCTCACTAAGGAGAGAGAGAGAGAGAAAGACAGGGAGAGAGAGAGTGAGAGAGCTGAGGCTGGCCGCGAACCCAGATCCTCCGGTCTCCGCCTCCCAAAGTACTGGGATTACAAGCGTGCGCCACCACGCCCGGCTAAAATTGTGTATTTCTGAAAAAAATATTTCTTTATTACTTACATGTACTCTACAAGTCAGACACCAACAGCACTTATTCGCGAGTTAAGTGAGAAGAGCGAACAAAGGAACTACAATTCCCAATTACATCAGGAGCAGGAGTCTCCCAACGAGCCAATTAGCTGCCTCACGTTAGCTGGTTCTAGATGTAGCTCGGTCACCAGGGTGAGGACTGCTGTGCTCCAGGACTTCCACATCTTACTCATTCCCTTCTGCACACTTCAGCCCAGGCAGGCAGGCTGCCCCGTCTCCCGCCTTAAGCCACAATCAAAACACACAAAACAGTTTTCTTAATTACATGCCCCCGAGGTACTACCCATTTGTCTTTGTCTTTTTTTTTTTTCCTGGTATTAGGGATTGAACCCAGGGGCATTTTATCTCCAAGATACACCTCCAGTCCTTTATTATTATCATAGTAATTATTATTACTATAGTCAGTCCCTTTCTATACTGAATGGTGTGGGCGCTGTGAGGTCAGATGGTGAGGCCTGGCCAGAGGAGGTTGAGAACAAAAGAACTCCAGCAGTGGTGGGAAAGTGACCCAGCCTCATAAATCTACCTGTCCTGGCCCCCTGTCAAGACCACCAACAGGAGAAATCCACAACTGCCTTGCTCTCCCTCCCTCCTAATGCCCCATAAAAGGCCCCTCGTCTGTACAAAGGGGGCTTTTGCTTACTCTCATGGGCTCTCTCCCCAGTCAGTCCCCACTCCCAGGCTTCGCTCCATTAAAGAGCCTGTTCTGGTCTATAGAGCTGTGTATTTCCCTTCCTTTTTCCCTATATTATTCTAACAAATTGTAGTTAATTTATGTGACCCATCAAATACTAAGAAAGTGACTGTAAGGAAGTTGGGCACGGTGGCACACGTTTGTTATCCCAGTACTTGGGAGGCTGATTCAGGAGGATTGCAGGTTTAAGGCTAGCCTCAGAACTTAGCAAGACCCTGTTTCAAAATTAAAAAAAAAAATTAAAAGGGCTAGAGGTGTAGCTCAGAGGTAGAAGGCCTCTGGGTCCAATACCAGTATCAATCAATAAATAAAAATAAATGAAGAAAAAGAAAGAAAGTGACAGCATGGGACCTTCTGCCTGGGACTCTTGGATTGCTTCCTTTGGTGGAAGCCAGTTGCCATGTTGGAAATCACTCAAGAGACCTATGGAGAGAAAGTGAGGTCTTTCCTAACAGCCAGCACCTATTTCTGGCCATCTGACAGTGCTATTTTAGAGACAGATCCTTCAGGTTCAGTCAAGCCTTTGACTGACTCAGCTGCCGGTATCTGGCTGCAACCTCATACAAGACCCCAAGCCAAGCCATGACTGCCAGGTTTGCAGGCCCCAAATTCCTGATGTGTAGGAATTTCTTACCTGATAAGAAGTAAGAAATGAGTATTATTGCTCTAAGCCATTAAGATTTTTGGTGGTTTGTTGTGCAGCATTAGACAATAAGTGTAATAATCATATTTTATTCTCTTGAAAAGGATGCTCAGACTAGAAACTGAGCATTAAACTATTTTTTGGCTTCAACATAATATCAACCAACCTATTGAGAAGTATCTATTGTGTGCATGGTAGGTGGCAGACACCGTGAAGTTGGAACACAGAGGTATGGTACTGGATCTCAAGTAGCTCTTGATAGAGTTTGGAAGATAAGACAATAGCTATTGGTATAACTTAGCAGACAAATAAGAGCATGTGAAAAGTTAACAACAAGAAACAAAAATTTAAAGCGATGATTACTTAAGGTAGGTACAGTAGTGTAGCTGTAATCCTAGCTACATGGAAGGCTGAGGCAGGAGGATTGCAAATTTGAGGCCAGCCTGGGCAATTTAGCAAGACCCTGCCTCAAAAAAAAAAAAATACAATAAAAGCCCAAGGGGAGAACACCCCTGGGTTCAATCTCCCATACTGAAAAAAATAACAACAACAATAAACGACGATTTAGAAGACGGTAACAGATGTTAGGGTCTTTGGGTTTGGTTAACATGAAAAGTTTTCATGGTAGAGATGGACAAGAACCTACACATGAAAACATAATCTAGAGCTAGGATATTTATGGTTCTCAAATTTTGGAATGCATCAATATGACCTGGAGGGCTTGTTAAAACTCTTATCTCTGGATCCTCTCTCCAGAGAGCCTGATTCAGTCAGTCTGGGGCAGAAGTCCAAGAATGCGTTTCTTTTTTTTTTTTTAAATGCTTTTATTGGTGCATTGGAGTCTTACATCGCAATGGATATCTATTTGATGTTAACATACACGCACACAGCTCTTAGTGTCCCTCCCGCCTCCCCCCACCCGTATGAAGTACCGAGAATGATGATGGTATATTCTCACATGTACACATTGTTTATGATAGTAATTCCATTGATTCGCTTCTTTCTTGCCCTTCCTCTTCCCTTGTACCACTTCCCTTGCCCCGCTGAGGGTTCTCCATTATCAACCAGAGTCCCTTGTGTGTCCCCACTACTCTCTAGGTTGCACATATTAATGAATACATATGTCCCTTCTTTTTTTGTGATCTCACTTATGCTGGTGTAGTGGCAAGAATGCGTTTCTAACAAGATCCCTGCTGACACTGAGGCTGCTGCTCCAAGGGCCACCCTTTAAGAAGCCACGCTCCTCTAGATGCCAGCTACCCCTCTAGTGCGCAGTCGTATCAGCATCTCCTGGAACCCCATTAAAAATGCCCTCTAAGCCGGGTATGGTGGCGTACCCTTGTAATCCCAGTACTTGGGAGGCTGAGACAGGAGGATCACAGGTTTGCAGCCAGCCTCAGCAACTTAGTGAGACCCTGTTTCAAAATAAAAAGGAAAGCTGGGTGTGGTGGTGCACGCTTGTAATCCCAGTACTTGGGAGGCAGAGACCGGAGGATCCAGGTTCGCGGCCAGCCTCAGCTACTTAGTGAAGCCCTCCACAACTTCATGAGACCCGGTTTCAAAATAAAGTATAAAAAATAGGGCTGGGGGTGTAGCTCAGAGGTAAAATGCCCCTGGGTTCAATCCCTGGTACTGCAAAAAACAAAAAACAAAAAATTAAAAGGAAATAGGACTGGAGGTGTAGCTCGGAGGTAGAATGTCTCTGGGTTCAATCCCCAATGCCACACACACACACGCACACACACACACACACACGTGCGCGCACACACACACACACACACAATGCACTCTAGGCCCCCACCCCATACTTATTAAGCGGGAATGTGTAAGTTCACAGGTTCCCGGGGTGACTTTCGTGCACCTTAAATCCTGAGAAGCCCTGGTACAGAGGGCAGATGGAGTACGCGCTCTTCAGTTAGCTGGATGACAGCGGGATTTGCCAGCACATCTGAGGTCAAGCACAGCCCGGGTATGAGCGAATTCTTCTCTCTGGTCAGCTCATTTGGGCTTCATCGATTTCCTTGGGCAGACCTTTTTTTCTTTGACTCATTGATTGTTGCTGCAGCCCAAGTCTTCCTCATCAGTTCTCTGCAGGTAATTTCAATTCATTTGGATTCACTTGCTCACCAGCTTGGCCTGTCTCCACCAGCACTTGGCAGTACAACTAATTGTGCTTGCCTTTGAGTGTCTGGATAGGACACAAGCACGGAGCCCTGCAAAAGGTCAAGGGGCTGCTGCCCTGTGCAAAAGTAGAGAGGCCTGTAGACCTTCTGAAAAGCCAGGGAATTTGAACCTGGGCCAGTCTCGGGAGCCCAGTGATGTTCATGCTGTTGGTTAGGTAAGAACCCGGTGAACAGATAAGCCTGGCGGTGGCAGGGCCTGGGATAGTTGAAAAATCCTCTGCTAACTCCAGGCGAATGGACTGCTTTCCAATGATTTTAAGACAGATACGGTGATGTCAGCTGCACGGATGTTCAGCCCAAGGAATTTTATCTCATGCCTTTTGTGTGGACAGGAAGCCCCTCCCACACACACGAGGCAGCTGAGTCTGCTGTCATGTCAGGGCCCGGGAAAAGCCCCATTCCTCAAATCTTATGACCCCACATTTTCTTTTTCTTTTTCTCTCTTTTGCGGGTTTTCACATTTTTATCCCATCGACCGAAATCACTTATCCGCTCTAACTCCCTCTTTAAAAAGCTACTTCCCCCTCTTGGTTCAAGAGTCATTTTGCAAACATTTCCTGACTTTGGACAAAGATGAATAAGGCCATCCCCTCTCTTAAGGAGGGGAGACATGCTTATTTTCAAAAACTGCAAAATAGTGTGCTATGTATTATATAAATACTGCTGAATTTGTGCAATTGTTCAGTTCTCTTAGATAAAGTTCCTAAACGTCTCTTTTGTAGAACGCAGTAATGTTTTGATGATACTTACAACCCCCCAAGAAAATATCTAATGGTTCTGCTCATTAAGTAGTTAGGCCCAAACAACTTAATCATACCTGGGCCCCATACACTTAGTAGACATTTAAAAAAATACATATAAATTGAGAGAAAAAAACTTCAGATGACCACACTTACTGATGAGATGTTCTTCTAGTTGAGAACAACTTTCCAAATTTTGAAAGCAGACTGAGCACCATCACCTTTCACTTTCAGTTTCATATTGACTTTTGTGAACTAAAACTGTGGACTTGCTGGAACTACCTGTTGGTACGATGCCTGGGAGTTGTTACATTTCCCTGGGAAATTTAAAATATCTCATGTTATCCCTGTGAGTTTGCTGGGGAGCCCCCCTGGAGCCATGAGGTCCCACGTAACTGTTGAAAAAAATGTGCAACTCCAAAAAAACTTGGTGCACCATTGTGGCTCAATCTCTTCATGGGCTTAAAGTTAGGGAAACACATTCCAATGAGCCCGAAGGTACCTATAAATGGAGTCCATTTTTTTCTGATATGGTTGAGACCCATGATCTCATCTAATTCAAAGTTGGGGTTTTTTTTGTGTGTGTATGGTACTGGGGATTGAACCTAGGGGCATTCTACCTCCGAGCTACATCCCCAGCCCTATTTTATTTTTTATTTTGAAACAGGGTCTCACTAAGTTGCTAAGGGCCTCACTAAGAAGCTGAGGCTGACTGTCAGCCTGCGATCCTCCTGTCTCAGCCTCCCAAGTACTGGGATTAAAGGCATGCACCACCATGCCTGGCTAATTTAAAGTTTTTTTTACCCATGTTAAGGTCTGCACTATTACAGAGTACATACTTTTGTTGGTTCAGAATTATGTTTTGTCACAAATTTATTGTGATGTACATATGGTATAAAGAGCAGCTTGCTTCATGTTGCTGAATTTTTACAGAGATGCACACTGTTGACATTTGGGCTGGATAATTCTTTGTTGTGGGACACGTCCTGTGCAACTCAAAATGCACGGTAGCACCCCTGACATCTACGCTCTAGGTGCCAGTAACATGCCCATCCCAGTCACGACAACCCCAAATCTCTCCAGACATTGTGCATATTTCCTGGAGAAAAAAAAAAAAAACCCCAGATAGGAAGCACTGGTCCACCCTTGAACAACCACTACCCTAAGGTTGCCAGATTCAATGAGTAAGAATATAAGATAGCCGGTAACATTTGAATTTCAGATCAACAACAGATAATTTTCTGTATTAGTACATCCCCCAAATTTGACGGGGTGTTCTGTATTTTATCTGGCAAGCCTGCATCACACAGATCAAGATACAGAACATTTCCAGAATCTCCGAAGGCTCCTGCGTGCCCTTCTCAGTCGACACTCGTACTCCAAGGCAGTCGCCATTTTGAATGAAGTCCGTCGTGTTGTTCTTGTGAAACCTCCAGCAGCATTTCTCAACCACCTCTTCCTCTGTTGCCTAACTTGTTTCTCCCCAGGATGGTCTCAAAGCTTCTCGCTTCTGAACTTCCAAGCATCTCCGAGAGCCAACCCACGTGCCTTGTGGGTTTCCCTCCGCCCCCTCCTTCTCCGTGACTCATTGAGCTTTTTGTTTTGCTTTTTCTGCCCTGCTGGTTTCCTCCACAGAAATGAGGAACTGAGAACCGATTCTGCAAGCAGATAGCGTTCTGCATTCCTGTCCCCTCTCCCCTGCTGCTCCTGCCACACGTGTTCTGGATTCTGCAAGACCACAAAACAGAGCAAGGCCAACAAGAACAGACCTCTCAGCAGAGGAGAAGGGCCTGGATGGTGTGTTTGGGATACATGGCTGACCAGACAATCCTTACCAGATTGTTCAGCAGCCATTGGGTTGAGATCATCTCTGGAACCTTGATAGTGCCTCTCCGGCCTCAGTCCCATTAGGTTGTCCCTGGTAGTCCCTGGTGTCTAACTCTGGGATGAGACCAATGGGCAAGGCCTAGGGGTCCCTCGTTCTGGGAACTGGAACAAGCTCCAGTCTTCTCTGTGGGACTCCTCTCCACTACACACTCTCATTTCCTGATCCTTATTCACACCCTGAATTATTTTGTTTTTCTGTTAATGCTTTATAGGTGGTTAGGGGAACAATTTGGGTAGGGCTGAATTTGCAGAAATCAAGGGAATGTTGCTGAGAGTCACTGTCAGGAGCCAGGTAAGATTTTTACACCAACAAGCGAACCTTGACCATGCTTGGGTGAGTAAGATTCAGGGACGTTTCCAAAGCTGGTGATGCTCCAACTGAGATTTTTTTTTTTTTTTTTTTTTTTTGCGGTACCGGGGATTGAACCCAGGGGCATTCTACCTCCACGCTACACCCCCGGCCCTATTTTTTGTACTTTATTTTGAAACCGGGTCTCACGAAGTTGTGGAGGGCCTCACTAAGTAGAGAGAGAGAGAGAGAGAGAGAGAGCTGAGGCTGGCCGCGAACCCGGATCCTCCGGTCTCTGCCTCCCAAAGTACTGGGATTACAAGCGTGCGCCACCACGCCTGGCTCCAACTGAGATTTTTAAACCTCAGATTTTGTAAAGTGGTTGTGACTGAGGAAGTGTATCCTAAATTGAGTTATGAAGGTTTAGAAGAAAGGTAAATATTTTGGTATGCATTCAGGAACAGGGAGGGGTGGGGTTTAAGTGCTGGGCAGAGATGGTACACAGATGGTAGGATGGGGACACAGGTGGAATGAAGGTGGAGACTTCAACGTTTCCTGTGAGCTACACAGGGAACTATCAGAGCCTTTTATTTTTGATAGATCACCCTAGGTAGCTCCATGGAGGTGGGCTGGAGGGAAGGGTCCATTAGGAGTCTTGTAATTTAAATCCAAGGATCCAGTCATTCACCTCTTAGTGTGAGTTTGCATACACCCATTACTTCCCTTCAGAGCTCTGGTTGGCGTTAGAGAGTAAGGACATGGAAGTTTCACTGTGTCAGTGAGAAGACAACAGGACATTTTGAATACAGCTAGTGGATATTGTTAGGTTGTTCAGGCTTGGAGGAGGGGTGTGACTCCCTGCAGTGGGGCCCCCTCCTGCAGCTTTCAACCCCTGAGCACAGGGCACATGGAAGTTGGGACAAGGAGGTAGGGACTGAAGAAAAAATGGAAGGGACAAAGATGACCCGTGTCATGAGTCTGCCTGGGGTAGACATGAGCCACATAGATGGTATGCCGTTACGGATTGTGGAATACTCTCAGAATCCAGGGTGACAACGGTGGGGCCTCTCCAGCACACTTATCTAGTATTTATCAACATGTGCAGGAATGAGGACGAGATGAAGAGAACAAATAGTTTGGGGATGAAATCATCGCGCATTCTGTGGTGGCCGTCCCAGTGGTGCCTTCTTTGATCAGGTTAGCAGGAGCAAGAGACAGTGGCTTATAACTGCAGTGCATCAAAGCTGCTCTTCCAGAAAGTTCCGAGCTCCTGGTAGAAACAATGAGCTCGCACACTGGAAAGGTTACAAAGGGAAGTTAACCCATAGCACGGAAAACTAAAAATTGGCTCGTTCCCTCCCTTGTCATGGTCTCATTTGTTTAAAATCAAGTCCATGTGTTCATTTCACACCCCTTGTTCCATTTCCTCGCTGAAATCCAGAGTGGATTCCTCCATTGCTTTAAAAATTGGCCGCACTTACAATAGGCAAGTAACGTATTTTGTGGTTAACTGTGTCAAGATATTCTGGAACATGACCAACATTCATTCAGTCACATTTTCCCTCCCCCTCTGTGAGTGTGGCACATGGACCAGGAAAAGCCTTTAAGTCCCCTTCGCAAAACATACTCACTCTTAACAGGCTCTGAAGTGACACAAGGAGGGGGAAGATTTCTGTTGCTCTTTGAGACCTTTCTCTTGCTCTGCAAGTAACCTGCAAACGCTTCCTTGCTTCCCATGGGCCATACATGACAAAGGACTTCTTGGCTCAATTCATTCCATTTATGATCTCCAAATCTTAATTTCAAATGAAGCTTGCTCCTTTTCAGGAAAGAATTATCTTCTCTGCAATAAACCTGAGTCCCCTAAGGCATTTCATTTGCGATGCATCAATTCCCCTAAGGTCCCCTAACCCATTAAAATATGTACAGTATTTCTGGTTAACGAATGGATCATTGGAAAAAATCGGATTGCATGCGAGATATAATTCAAAGAAATGCACTTGGGGTTGTTGGCCAATCCATTCATAGGAACATTTGCTGATTGGGAAAATATTTTATTTTTTGGCTTAATCCTTTGCCAGACCACACAAACTAGGGAAGGTCGTTATTTTTTATTTGTTGGACCTAATTCTGAGCAGTAATGGAATTTGTGATTTTGTCACTGCTTTTGATTAAGAAATGACTGGCTGGCATTTAAACACAGTCTGATTTGTGCCATCCATGGATGTACGAATTATGGAGACATATTATTGTTTACTCACTCCTGTTGTGTTCTGAAGGGCCAAACATTTTGGAAATATTGTATTTGTCAAACTGGGTATTAAAATGACAAGTGGTTTAAGCTGAGGAGCGGGTGTTGTCAGATCCCAGCACATGTGTGTATAGTAATTTTACATTTTTCATTACTGAGGTAATTAAAAAATTCCTTAGGGCTGAACTATAGTAAAATTTTATGTATCCTTATACTAAGCATAAACTAATTTTCTCTCCCACTGGACAGAGTTAATTTAAGTAGGAAATATTTTTAATTCTATCTCACTTATTCATATCATGAAAAATTGCAAGCCTTACTAATTTCATTTGACATCGTTTCCTTCTAAATATTCTGAGATTCGGTTATATATATTATATATGTATATACTATTAAAAGTTAAACATAAATAAAAGATGTATTTTTCTGTCTTACCAGTGACCTTTACTAGTTGTTCCAATTTTTGGATGCCCTCAGAGAAGTTATAGGGCCTGAACTATTTGTATCTAAGTTCACGAAGGTCATGGAAATGTGTTCAGACATTTTTCTTTTGATTCTGAGATTGCGGAGAACATGAAATGCTGTGTGATTTCAGCAAGTCTTTGACATGGCTTTATCTATGACAGATACTTAATTATCTAAATTCTCTCACTTTCTCAATTCCTGGTCTTGGAGTAGCAAGTTCAACCCTTAGTGTATCCCTATGACTCTTTCAAGCCCAAAGGGTACCATTGTGTGTATTATTGTTCCATTGATATTAACTTCTTGGTTAACTTTTCTACTGCGTATGGAAAGAGACAAGTGAATGTAGCAAACCAGAAATGGTATAGAATCTGATGAAAAACCTAGAAATATATGTAGAAATGGCAAGAAGGGACTGAGGGCTTCTGCTCATGGAGTATAATGGCTTGCTCTTTGGAAGTTATGCCCAAGAGAAATGCAGCGACAGAGAGAGGACAGAGGGAGGAGAGAGAGAGAGAGAGAGAGAGAGAGAGAGAGAGAGAGAGAATATGAATCACACCCATATTCCATGCCGATTCCACGCGGAGAGAGTCTTTTGTACTTCCTACAGGGGGTGACCTGGCCAGTAGAAAATGGAGCATCAGTTGCTAACCTGGGAGAAAGAGGAGGAAGAGAGGATGGGAGGTGGAAGAAGAAGAAAAATGGAAGGAGAAGGAAGAGGAAACAGAGGAGGGGGCTACCATTTCTTGTAAGTGTTGCTTGTATAACGTGCTCTGCCAGTGCTGGCCATATGGGGTGAGCCACGTAAGCATTACCTCCTGTAATCCTTATAACTACTGCCCTGTGACAGATAAGGAAACAAAAGTCCTGACTAGGTTATTTGGCTAAAGTCCCATAGCTTGTAAGGTTTAAAGTAGGACCTGTTCCCATGGTTTTCCTACAATGTGCTGTTGCCATCCTTAGAAACTTCTCATGAGTGTTCATTTGGTGTGTACACCCCATACCCATCCCAGGGGTCTTCAGACGTAGCCCCACAGCAGAATGAGCCACGCAGATGCTGGGCCTTCCCCAGACCGACTTGGCTGGAACTTCCTCCAGTGCAGGCACATGCCAAATGCGAGTTCCATATGAATGGATTCAGTCGAGGGTAAAACACATTTCTTTCTTTCTTTCTTTCTTTTTTTTTTTTTTTTGCGGTACCAGGGATTGAACCCAGGGCGTTCTATCTCCGAGCTACACCCCAGCCCTATTTTTTAATCCTTTATTTTGAAACTGGGTCTCACAAAGTTGCGGAGGGCCTTACTAAGTAGCTGAGGCTGGCTGTGAACCCGGATCCTCTGGTCTCCAGCTCTCAAGTACTGGGATTACAAGCATACGCCACCATGCCCGGCTGGTAAAACACATTTCAAAGAGAAAAATGGTGTCTGTACTGAACATGTACAGACTTTTTCTTATTTTTCTCTAAACAATACAGTATAACAATGATTTACAGAACTTTACATTGTTTTTTTTTTTTGCGGTACTGGGGATTGAACCCAGGGACATTCTACCTCTGAGCTACACCCCCAGCCCTATTTTTTATTCTTTATTTTGAAACAGGGTCTCACTAAGTTGCGGAAGGCCTCACTAAGTAGCTGAGGCTGGCCGTGAACCTGCGATCCTCCTGTCTCAGCCCCCCAAGTACTGGGATTACAAGCATGCACCGCCACACCCAGCAGAACTTTACATTATAAGTAAATATAATGTATTTATAAGTAAATATAAGGTATTATAAGTAAGTGAGAGGTGATCTAAAGTCTGGGAGGATGTGGGTAGTTTATATGCAAGTACTACCTCGTTTCACATAAGGGACTTGAGCATCCCTGTTTCTGGTATCTACAGGAGTCTTGGAACCAATCCCACGTGGATATTAAGGGATGGTTCTATTAATATTTTAGTTAAGGGATTCTTCATTCTGTTCAGTCAGTGTGTATGGAGGATCATTAGAGGCTTAGCTCCGAACTCAGGTTCATCAAAATAAGCCCTCAGGGTAGGAGTAAGTGGATGATGCAGTTTCAGATCCCGTGACTGGCAAGTGGAGGAGATCATCTGAGGCAGCGACCTTGCTGGACTCAGTGTATTTCCATGGCTTGGGAGAATCTCCCCTGCCTGCCTGTCCTCAAGATCAGTGAGCCAGGGTGACCTGCTTAAATTAACCCTGTGAATCCCAGGGTTTGAAAATGTCTATGCCAAACTCGTTTCTTTTTCTCTTTGAGATAATCTTTATTTTTTTTCTTTTTGCCTAATCTTATGCATACCTGGTATGATAATGAACTGAAAAGCAAAGCATCACAAGGCTACTTTTTATAGCAGTATCTGCAATATCAGCAAATACAGCAGGGACTATATACTCCTTCCAGCAGCTAATCCAGCCCAGAGAGATGGGAGGTATTTCTGCCTCAGCGTTCACTAATCTGTAAAGATTAGGTGCTTCCTAATATTTAGGAAGTGATTAGCCTTCCTGGAGTCTTTTTCTTTTCTTTTTCTTTTTTTCTAGACTTCTTCAAGTTGGAGAAAGGGATAAGGTTCACAAGATTAGCTAGGAATTCTGTATTTCTCTCTGATACATACAGGGCTCTGAACCCCTTCCCGTGCGAGCTTGTCCCCCTAAAGCTCACTCCAGCCTCTTACACTAGGATAAGTGTGTACAATTACCCTGGTATTAGTGCAATTATTAGCGCACAGCTCAGGTTGTCCAAAACACTTCTGTTTATATACTTTACAACTGGGAGGCTCTGGATGCAAATACTCATAGAGCACATGGGTTACTATTTGCGTATTGATCGTCTCACATAGAACCAGGTTGGGAGAGCTGAGCTGATGGAAACTTGGCTGTTGATTTACCTGCACTGTTTAACTCCATCTGAGCTGTTCTGCCTCTCCCCACAGTCGACTTTTACAGGCAGTCTGTTCCCCTTTTCTTCAAAAGTAGCATTCAGGCAGCTACCGCCACAACATCTTGCAATTTATCTGTTTACATGCCTGTCTTCTCCACCAGACTGTGAAATCCCAGCAGCACGGATCCTGTCTTATTCATCTTTGAAGCCCAGGATTTGCCATTCCTGCCACAGACTAGGTCTTTTGTAAATGAAGTTAATTTTAAAAAAATGCTTGAGTTACTACAATGATTAGGTTTGTCTTTAATCAGGTTCCCCCCTTATCTATCTATCCTCTCTAAATCTTTTAGATTGAACATGTATTCATGTATTATTTATGTAATAAAAAAAGACCTAGGGCTGGGAGTGTCGCTCAGTAGCTTAGCATGCAGGAGGGCCCTGGGTTCAATCCCCAGCACTGCAAAAACCAAAAAAACAACAAAAAGGATGTTTCTATTTAATATTATGAAAACATCCCTGCTGCTACATTAAACTGTTTAAAAAAAACAATCTAGGCAAAGACTAAATCAGTGTTATCAGTGTTGCAGGCATGGTTTGCAAACATTTGTATTATTATTTTGTATTATTATTGGGTTTTTGTGTGTGTGGGAGGGTGGGGGGTTCTACCACTGAGCTACATCCTAGCTCTTTTTTTTTTTTGTGGCACTGGGGATTGAACCCAGGGGCATTCTACCTCTGAGCTACTCCCCAAGCCTTTTTTATTTTCATTTTGAAACAGGGTCTCCCTAGGTTGATGAGAGTCTCACTTCTTGCTGAGGTTGTCCTCGAACCTGAGATCCACCCACCTCAGCCTCCCAAGTACTGGGATTACAGGTGTGTGCCACCACGCATGCCTGGCTCTTCTTATTATTTATTTTGAAACAGGTTCTCGCTAAGCTACTGTGTGCTGGCCTAGAACCTACCATCCTTCTGTCTAAGCCTCCCAAGTACTGGCGTGTACTACTGCGCCCTGCTTGTTTATGTATTTTTTGACATTTGACTATGCATATGCACGTGAACCTACTACATATAAGAACAGTCTCTTTACTGGTCAAAGTCCGCAGCCTCTCACACCGCGCCTTCTTCATTCTTTTTCGGATCTTCTTTCCAACCTTCCTACTCCATCACTTAAAAATTACCAGCTTAGCCCTGACTTCGTAAACCGAAATTATTTAATGCTAATAATTTCTGGTAAGCAACTTATGAAACATTTAAGTCACTATTATATATATAATATATATATGTGTGTGTGATCCCCCCTTTACTGCAATTTCCAGGGAAAGGGCTCCAAAGTGATATGTGGCGATAACAAATTCGGAAGGAAGGGAATATGAGATTCCGCGAGCAGCGTGAATGATTTGCTGTTAGCATGGGGCCCAATAACACCACAAAGCTATAAACTCTGTCGATCTAGATTGCCCAGTTAGTGGCAGAGATGCAATTTGTCTTTTCTGAAGCCGCCTGCTGCTTGCTAGCTCCATCTCCTGTCACAGCCTATTAGCTCCCCAAGAAAATTGGTGGGAAATTGCCTGCAGATTGTAGGAAATTGCATCTCCAGGCCCTGGAAAAAATGTAGGATAGCACAACACTGACCCTCCCAGAGCAGCTATTAATACAGCAAAAACTGACCTTTGACTTTCCGGGAAATGACTTGGCTATTTGCTGAATAAAGACTGTATTATATGTGGCTGAAGGAGGGGGCAAATGATTATCCTAGTGAGACTCCCAGCCAACCTGCTTTTGAACGCTTAAATAGGAGAGATTTGTTGTTGTTTTGTTTCGTGTTTTGATTTATTTGCTTGTTTTAGGTGGAGAGGGGCCGAACGCTGGACCTCTGCACAGTTCAGCTAGCTTGTTTTTGAAAGCACCTTTCCCCCGAGTTAAAAAGCAAGGAGTAAATTATCTCAAGGAAACATTCGCGAACCTCTGAGGCAAAAATCCAGGAAGTCAATCTTTCAAAGACGAGATTAAAAAAACAAAGAGGAGCGCATTTGAGCACTGTTTTGTTTCCCCCTCTGTTCCGCTGTGCACTCACCTGGGACTTCTCCTCCCCTCCCTAATTGTGTTTTACAATTCCATCTATTTCCACTCACTTCTGAATTATTTTCTTTATAGACCATTCCCAGAAGTTCAGACATCAAGATAATTCAGTGTTCCACAGGGGTACATATTGTGCATATTTTAAGCATCATTAACTTTATGTTACAAAAATAAATAAATAAATAAATAAAGATCCTGACATGGTATTTACAGGTCTGCATTTCTACCTAGAAGGATCTGAACTTCGGTTTACAAGTCATGTTTTTGGAGAGGGGGAAGAGCTGTCGAGCTGCTCCTGGGTGGGTGGGATGCCCTCTGCTGCCGCTGTATCCTAAATATTGTGCCCTCGGCATCGGCCCCGCTGCCTATTACCGTGTCATTTACTTTCAGTGCCCTTGGGAGCAAATCTGAAATGAGATGGAGGGATGAAGATCATCAGATCTATAAAGCAGTAAGATGTAAGCCATGTTGACAAGGAGACACCCCACTCAGAATAAAATAACGCCAGTCGTAGGTCCAAATGTATGCGTGACAGAAAGCATTGCCCGTTCGTTCTTGTGCTCATAATTTCAGATCAAAGTTGCTCCCAGGTCTGTTTTCTCTTCCCTTGTGAAGTATGCAGCATCATCCCCTTTATTACTTGCACAGATTAAAAAAAAAATCACAGAACGGGACTCCTCTCGCTTTTCCAGTGTCAACAGGTTCTCTTTAGATGAGCTGTCTTCTTATATATGCGGTTCTTGCTTCTGGACACCATGTCGTATCAAAGAACACTGAATTTTGCCTCAGAATTGCCGAGTTTTCTAATGGGCTATGATGCTCTAGTTGTGTGATTTTGAATAATTTTCTTTCCTCCTTCTCCGCCTCTTTTTCCTCCTCCTCCTTCTTTGGTACTAGGAATAGAACCCAAGGGCATTCTACCTCTGAGCTACCCTCCGGCCCCTTTTTATTTTTTATTTTGAAATAAGGTCTCGCTAAGTTGCTGAGGCTGGCCTTGAACCTGAAATCATCCTGTCTCAGCCTCTCAAGGACTGGTATTACAGGTGTTCATCACCATGCCTGGCTCAGATTTAAAATTCTGTAGTGAGGGGTGAGAACCTGGTGGTAGGGTTGAAGGCACCACCCTTGCCACTCACTGCCCACTTCTTGTGTTTTTCTGTCTGTCCTTGGAGAAGGGGTTCTGTTTAGCCTGAACAAGGCATTTTGGAGACTACATGCATCCAACATACAACCAGCTAATTTACTAATCTGTCATGGACACTACTTGTACTTGTAGTGGACACTACTTGTTTCGAGTTCTTGCCACGGAAAGCTGCTGCTGAAAGCTGCCGCTGATTTGAAGTCTCTCGCATAAAATGACTTGGAGTCAAAATGATTATTTTTAGATAAAATTATTATTATTACTTATTATAATTATTAGAGATATGGGGCAATTGAGAAGGCCGAAAAGGCTTCTGCCTTCTCCTTTAACGAGCTCACTTTTTTCTTGAGGGTTTAAACAAAGCAAATGACAAGGAGGTCGCGAGTTAAATTTAGGGAAAGGCAGTCATGGGTTAGTTTTAAGGAGAGGCAGTCACGGGCCAGGTTTAGGGAGGGGCAAGATAAACATTTCTGGGAGAATAGGAGGTCATCAAAGTCCAGCTTGTGGTCCCATCCAGTCCAAGGAAACTTGTCTGCCTGTGAACAATTTTTACTTAGAATGTACTATGTACATAGCTAAGCTGGTCTGAAATGGTGACCTCATCGCCTGGGCTAAGATGACTCCCAATACTCATCATTATACATCAATGGATATTTGCATGTAAGTACAGAAGAACCCCAAGGAATTCTTAAGACATGGCCCCTGGAGACACTGACTCCCAGAGTGGGTGGACACTGGGTGGTACAAGGCCTATCCCAAGAGGGCTGTTGGGGTGGTAAAATCTAGGTATAGAGTCAGTGTATCCAGCTCCATGTCATAGAATATGGGAGGGAACAGTGAACGAGGTCCAGTTGACCTCGTCAACACATGCTTAGTGGAAGAAGCCAGACACAAAGAGTCACGTATTGTATGATTCCATTTATATGAAATATTCAGAATAGGTAAACCCATAGAGACACGAAACAGGACGGCGGTCCCCAGGGGCTAGGCTGTGGGGGATGGGGTGAGGACTACTTACTGGGAACTGCTTTTCTGTTGGAGAGGTGACAGTGTTTGGGAACTAGATAGATATCAGTGATGATTGAACGACATGGTGACTTTACTGTCACCAAATTGTACATTTTACCATGGTTTATTTTATTGTGTTTTTCTGTACTGGGGATTGAACCCAAGGGCAATTTACCACTGAGCTATATCCCCAGGGGATATAATTTTTTTGTGGTACTGGGGAATGAACCCACAGGTGCTATAGCTCCAGCCCTTTTTTATTTTTTATTTTGAGACATGGTCTTGCTAAGTGGCCCAGACTGGCTTTAAACTTGTGATCCTCCTGCCTCAGCTTCCCCAGTTGCTGGGATTTTAGGCGGGTACCACCATACCTGACTAACATGGTTAATTTTATGTGATGCAAATTTTACCTCAATAAAAGAAAGAGATCTAGCTAAGTTGATGAATGAAGGAACAATTCAAGAAGATATAATTACTTGAAATGTAAAATGGAAACCTGTGCCCAGGCAGTGGAACTCTTGGTGCAACACAGGCACCTGAACCCTTTCTCGTTTGCTTTTTTTTCCCCTCTCAGCTCTGACCATGACGGTGATGTGAGAAATGACTGGAAATTGTGAGGTACCAGAACGTTCAATAACCCCACAGCTTCAGAGGCCAGTGCTGGGGCTGGTTTCGAGATATTTCAATTTTCAGATGATTGATGAACACCATTTTTCCTACAAGCTCTTTCAGAATCCAATTCCGGTGGCGTATCTCTTCTGCAAAGTTTCCAGTCCTTCCAGCTGCAAGAGGTCTCAGCCTCCTCCGAACAAATGGCATTGATCGACCCTTCTAGAGCTTTCCTCACTTCCTACCTTGGATTATGGTTGTTTATTTTTCAGACATGTCTTACCTCCTCTACTTGAGGCCAGAATCAAATCCCTTTGTATCCTCCCCGACACAGGGCGGTCGGGATGTGCGCAGCAAACATTTGTGCTTTTGTTCTTGTTTTCTTCTCTACGTGAAATGTACTTCCTAGGAGAGCTCTCCTACTTACCTGCGGGATTTTCAGTCCCTGTGATCCGAGTTAGGCTGAACACCTCCCCGTTTGCACCCACCCTCCAACCAGTCTCCCTGGGCCAGCTCCTGAGCATGTTCCAAATCGGAGTCTCTTTCCACGCAGACTGCAGATTTGGGCCCAGGGACACCCGGAGTTGCCAGTGATCATTGGCCACCGTGTGGAAAGAGCCTGCCTGGGAGTAAAACCAACACGGGAAATGCAGAGCCAAGCACTGGACAGAGATTGTTCCAGGAACATTGTTTGGCTCCCAGGCTTCAGCCAGCCTTGAGCTAAATTTGCCCCTGGACTTCTCAGTTGTACAAGCCAACTGTTTCCTCTTTTCTTGCTTAAGCCAGTTTGATTTGGGTTTCTGCCACTTGTCATTGGAAGACTCCTGTTCTATATGTTCTTGGTATATCTTCACCAGGTCCAAAACATCCCTCGAGGCTTGGGTAAGTGCAGATGTTCTCTGGAAACCCCATAAACTACCAACCTCCCTCCCTCCCTCCCCCCTCTCTCCCTTCCTCCCTTGGTATTGGAGATTGAACCCAGGAGTGCTCTACCACAGCTATAAACCCAGTTCTTTTTATTTTGAAACAAGGTCTTGCTAAGTTACCGTGTGCTAGCCTAGAACCTGCGATCTTCCTGTCTCAGCCTCCCACGTACTGGGATTACAGGAGTGTGCCACCACACCTGGCTTCTCTTCCTATTTGTATGTATGAATGTATGTATGTATATATGTTTGTTTGTTTGTTTATTTATTTTGGTACTGGGGATTGAACCCAGGGGCATTCTATCTCTGAGCTACACTCTAGCCCTTTTTTACTTTGAAAACAAAGAAGACCCTTGCTAAGTTGCTGAGGGTCTCCCTAAATGGCTGAGGTTAGCCTCAAACCTGTGATCCTCCTGCCTCAGCCTCCCAAGTACTGGGATTACAGGCCTGTACCACCATACTCAGCTCTCTTTTTATTTTTAATCTAATTCATCCTGCTATTTATTATTCCACTTTTTTTTTTTTTGCACATTACTGGGGATTGAACCCAGGGGCATTCTACCTCCAAGCTACACCCCCAGCCCTATTTTTTGTTCTTTATTTTGAACCAGGTTCCCACTAAGTTGCAGAGGGCCTCACTAAGTAGCTGAGGCTGGTCATGAACCTGTGATCCTCCTGTCTCAGCCTCCCAAGTACTAGTCTTACAAGCGTGCGCCACCACGCCTGGCTATTATTCTACTTTCAGCAGAGATTTATTAAGTGATAGAACTGAAGTAGATATATAAAAGAATAAGATAGTTTTTTGCCTCTAGAAAGTCATATTTACAGAAAGCCTTATGTTTAGGCAAACTTTTACCATTCGTATCTCCTTCGATCCTTCCATTAGTCTTGGAAGGTGAGTAATTAAACCTGCATGTTATAGATGGGGAGACTCAGAATCAGAGAGGCTGTAAAATTACTCAAAGAGATACACCAACAGTTTGATCAGTTGAACTCCAGCTCAGGACCTATTTCCTTTCTTCCTCCAGTGCTGTCGGCCTCACATTATGTATATTTTTGTCTTCTCTACTAGACTAGGTCCCTGGAGGACAGGGACTGTGGCTTACTTATTTTTCAATTAGTCACAACTCTTGGCATAATCTATTTTTTTTTTTTTGCAGTACTGGGGATGGAACCCAGGGGCATTCTACCTCTGAGCTACACCCCCAGCCCTATTTTTTTATTCTTTATTTTAAAACAGGATCTCACTAAGTTGCGGAGGGCCTCACTAAGTAGCTGAGGTTGGCCGCGAACCTGCCATCCTCCAGTCTCAGTCTCCCAAGTCCTGGGATTACAAGTGTGCACCACCACGCCTGGCTCGGCATAATTTTTAAGTAATGATCGGGTTCAATGAGTACTTTTGGTTATTTTTAGATGGATGCCTGACTCAGAGCCCAGTGATAATTCATGTCCTCTGAGGTCCAAACCCAAACACACATCTCGGTTCAAGGAAACTAGAAACGCCAGAACACTCTATCTGAAGCTCTCCATGTTGTGTGTCTATCCAGCCTCCAGTTCTTTTGAAGCACCCCCCCCACATGTCAAGGGGGCAGTGTGGAGCCCGAGGACTGAGAACAGAGGACGGTTCACCACTAAACGAATGATGCTTAAACTGTAGGGCCTCTCACTTGCAAAGTTTCTGTAAAATTGTGCAAGTAAAATATTTGAAGCATATTGTTTAAGATTATGCCAACTCCCCTCCCCTGCTGTTTCTCTTGTACAGAATGGTGTTGGGATGGTCACGAGCGTTGGCAGTCTGGGTAAAAGGAAGCTGATTATGCGCCACCCAGACTGAGTTTAGCTCATGTTTAGCTTGAGTTTTATTCCCCATGCAGTCTGAGTTTAGCAGGATGCATTTATGTGATTCATAGTCACTTCTAGAAGTACACAGTGAATGTTTATTCAGAATGAAAATTAGGGCTGGGTATGGTGGTGCACACCTGTAATCCCAGGGACTTGGAGGCTGAGGCAGGAGGATCACAAGTTTGAGGCCAGCCTGGGCAATTTTGTGAGACCCTGTCTCAAAATTAAAAAATGAAGCTGGGTGTGGTGGCGCATGCTTGTAATCCCAGTACTTGAGAGGCTGAGACAGGAGGATTGCAGGTTCGAGGTCAGCCTCAGCAACTTCATGAGACCCTCAGCTACTTGGTGAGACCCTGTTTTGAAATAAAGCTCAGAGGTAGAATGCCCCTGGGTTCAATCCCCAGTACCGCAAAAATAAGTGAATGAATGAATGAATGAATGAAAAGGGCTTGGGTGGTAGTAGTGGTGGTGTAGATCAGTGGTGAAGCGCCCCCTGAGTTCAATCACCAGTACTGCAAAAAATATTAGGTTAGAGTCCTGTTATGGGAATGGCCTCTAGGGATACTCCTATGGCCTTGTGTTAATTAACCTTGTGTTGTGTTTGGAAGGAGTGGAGAACAATTATCTTGCACTGTGAATGTGTCTTACAGAGCCCAGTACTATAAGGACGTGAATAGTGAAGGAAAAATGACTTTTTCCCCTTTGTACTGGGGATTGAACCCCAGGGGGACTCTACCACTGAACTCATCCCCAGGCCCCCCACAACACTTTTCATTTTTATTTGAGACAGGGTCTTGCTAAATTGACCAGGCTGAGCCTTGAACTTGTGATCCTCTTGCCTCAGCTTCCTGAGTAGCTGTGATTACAGGTGTGCATCATCGAGCCTGGCTAGGAAAAGTGAACTTTAAAGCATACAGAGTCAGAAGCTAGCATGAAAAATTTGTCATCAGCTCTAAGTAGAAAAGTTGGTTCTCATTGAAGTTCTTTCTTCCCAGAAATACAACCTGATAATGCAACGTGCACAAGTATAAAGACACAGTCAGGTTTTTTTTCTTGAGTTATAGGAATTAAGGGAAATACAAGATTAGCACAGGGCCTTGTACGAGATCCCTGGGACAGAGGGGTTCTGATACTGGGGCTTCACAGTAGATCAGTCTCTGAAAATGTTTTTTTCAAAATTGATGTTCTATGAAGATGGTCTAAAATGCAGACAAAAATGTAGAGAAAATATTATAGCAGTGTATCAGTTACAAATATCAGTCTCTATGCATTTTGTGACATTTGTGATATTTTTTATATTTCTACTATTCATTTTTTTTGCAGTACTGGGGATGGAACCAAGGGACTTTCTACCTCCAAGCTACACCCCCAGCTCTATTTTTTATTCTTTATTTTGAAATAGGGTCTCACTAAGTTGCGGAGGGCCTCACTAAGTAGCTGAAGCTGGCCTCCCAAGTACTGGGATTACAAGCGTGCGCCACCAGGCCTGGCCTCTACTATTCATTTTTAAATAGTTTATTAGTACATTGCAATTATATATCATAGTGAGATTCAATGTGATAAAAACATATGCACATAACTTTTGGTGTATTCCCCCCCATTCTATCCTACTTCCCCTTCTATTTTTCTTTTTAAGAAATGTATAATGTGTTGTGACTTAAAAAAATTTTTAATACTGGATATTGAACCAAGAGGCATTGTATCTCTGAGTTATGCCCCCCAGCTCTATTTTATTTTTTATTTTGAAACAGGGTCTCGCTAAGTTGCTGAGGCTGACCACAAACCCACAATCCTCCTGTCTCAGCCTCCCAAGTACTGGAATTACAGATGTGTACCAGCATACCTGCATAAGGCAGTCATTCTTTAGTAAAAGGAATATTTAATGACTATATCTTTAAAATTGTCTGCTGGTGTGGTGGTGCACACCCGTAATCCCAATACTTGGGAGGCTGAGACAGGAGGATCGCAGATTTGAGGCCAGGCAGCCTCAGCAATTTAGCAAGACCTTCAGCAACTTAGTGCGACTCTGTTTCAAAATAAAAAATAAAAATGGATGGGGGGCATAGCTTAGAGGTAGAATGCTCCTGGGTTCAATCCCCAGCAAAACACACACACACACACACACACACACACACACCACCACCACCACCACCACCACCACCACCACCACCACCACCACCTGCCTTTCCCTTACAAAAGTATAAAAGCTTCAGGCCTCACAGTATCTGGATTTGCCCCTGCTGGGAATAACTATCCAATAACACTCATGCAGTCATCTCCCTAAACACGTGTGAAATTCAACTCTTAATGTTTCCTCGGAGAACCCTTCGCTTTGGGTTTTCTTCGGGGACAGGGACAGAGAGGTGTGTGATCTCTGAGTCTGCATATTCCAAAGTGACAAGATTCCTCTCGCTTTCTAATTTCTTTGGGCTCCGTGTAAGAATCTCTGCTTCAGAATCTGACAGGGCATTGGTTTTGCCGACGAGCAGTACACAGGGCAAGGCGTTTTTGTCTTAGCATAAAATACTGAAATTGTGTATTGCAGTGGAGTACCATTAACTACAATGTATGCACAGATAGGCCAAGGCCCAGGGAAAAAATTGCCATCCCGAAGTCCACAGGATAATGAATATTAGAGCTGCAATTACAGTTTTCTGACTCCCCGACTGTACATGCAATTTGCAGGTTTACAGTCCTGTATAGAGAAGCGACAGAGAACACAGATGGGCTCCTAACCCCTGCTAATGAGAGCATTACTCTTCATTGCTGGGATAATTAAGCAAATATTTAGTGGTCAGAAACCTACCCAGACTTTAAATAAAATCAATCAACCTCAATCCCTTAGGAAATGTTGATTTTGGACTTTTTTTTTAAAAAACTCTGAAATGTATCTCCTTGGTGTGTGTGTGTGTGTGTGTGTGTGTGTGTGTGTGTGTGTATGTACAGTTCTTATTTTTACGACTAAGAGCAGAGGAGAGTTAATCCAATAACCGTATGCCTATTGAAAAGCCACATGGCCCCCGAAGGCCATGCTTCTAACACTCAAAAGACACTAGGTCAGGACAGCATTTTCTCTTTGTCGACTGAGCTTTTCTTTCTCTTGCTGAATTTTCTTTCTTTACGGAATGAAACCCTTGACGTCAATTGCACACAGCCTCCGTGTGGAGCAAGGTCCGGCCTCCCAGGCTGCCTGACACCATCGTTGACATTTCTCCTGTAAATAACAACGGCAGAGTCAGCACTTTCAAGAATAAAAGTTGAAAAAATAATGAACTTTTTGGTTTTTTTTTCCAAGATAAAACATACTGTGCTCTTCAGAAATCAGAAGGGGCCAAAGAACGAAAGAGAAAGAAAGTAACGTATAATTCTTGTGTTGTTTGTATTTGAACCTGCTCCTTCCACCCACCACTCCTCATTCTCCTGACTCAGCGATCTTTTTTGCTGTGCCCCTCCCCTCATAGGACTTACAACCTTTGTGCAAACCGTAGACCCTATTTATTTATTGTGACTACAGTTTATTATCTGTCTCCACCTGCTCGGAGATCTAAGGGGACAAGAATTTTTATCTGGGTGTGTCCCAAACACCTAAAATAGCGCCTGGCACAAAACAGAAACTTGAGAAATGCTTTTCGAATGAGGACATATTCCAGGTCAGCACTTGGAGAATAAAAGCTGAATGCGGTACTATGCCTTCTCCTGGGTAGCTTCATTACTTTCTCCACGGACTGAAGTTCTAGAATCTTGGCACAAAAGATATATGCTGCTCTTTTCCACCCTTACTATCAGAACCTTGGTTTTTAAATTTTTTTCGAGGTGCCAAATTATCTACTAAATCAGCCCATTTTCCAGCCTTTCTTGGAGTTTTTCTCTCACTTCTGACCGGCGAGGCCTATGTCAAATTTCATTAGGAACAGCTAGGAAAGTTTTGCTCTCCTGATATAGGCATTCTCATTTCCTCTTTGTCATGTTGTTTTCGTCTTCCTGCCTGGGATGCGGATGTGATGCCTGGAGGGATAGCTGCTGTATTGACACCATGGGGATGGAAGCAAAATGCTAAAGATGGCGGAGTGAAAAGATAGAAATAGAATAGAATGGCCTGCTCCTCGACTTGCTACATGAGAAAAATAAAACTTTACTTGGTTAAGTCTTTTTATGTGAATCTATGTTACACTGACTGAAAACAAGCCTAGAAAATATACCCATATCATGTCATGACTTGGTATCTTTAGATACCCAATAATTCCAATTATAATCCCAGTCTTTCAAAAATTAAGCCCACTGGATAAATTCTTTCTCTGACTATCATGGAGCCAGGTGTTCTCAGAAGTAGAAAGGAAAGAAGCATGGTGTGCAGATCTGCTACAAGGAATACACTTAACAAACACATCCTGATTCATTTAAAATGTAGGTGACAAAATATATTTACTATAGCTGCTCTTCAAAAACAAATCTCTGTCTATCTGTCTGTCTGTCTGTCTGTCTCTCTTTCTGTACTGGGGATTGAACCCAGGGACATTTTACCTCTGAGCTACACCCCCAGCACTTTTTATTTGGAAACAGGGTCTCACTATGTCACCGAGAGTCTTGCTAAATTGCTGAGGCTAGCCTCGAACCTGTGATCCTCCTGTCTCAGCCTCCCAAGTACTGGGATTACAGTCGTGCACCATCATGCCCGGCAAAGCAACCTATTCCTAAGAGCCTCTTTCATTTGTTTCCTCTCTTCTCCTGACACTGGACTATAATAGATTTAGCAATAATAGAATATTGCTGCCCATATTCAGGGACTAAGTATAGAGCCGAAATCTGAAATTCCAGATAATGACGCTGAATCTTCTGGTAATATTTTATGCTAACATGGCAGTGGCTATGACTCACATGCGGGTTTGTGTATACAGATGGGTGTGTGGAGTGTACAAGTGTGAGGGTGGGAGAGCCTGAAGCAGTAGAAGTTTCCTCCTCGCACCCCCAGATCAACTTAACAGTGAGTTCTCTCTTTGAAACAGCCAAGATGATTATTTTCATCAGTCGCTGACATTTTGATATTTGCACAACAGTGCCTTTTAGTCTTTCTTTTAAATTACTGGAAGTACCATACAAAAACAAAGTATCTTCTTTTTGGGAAATTGTGTACAACCTTATTTTAGATTTTTTCACTTGGGGCACTGATTTAAAAATATATATATATATATAACAAATATATATATTAAAGATATATATATATAATATATATAAAATATATAAAATATATATATATAATATATGTAAAATAGCAGATATATATATATATATATATATATATATATATATATATATCAGAGCTAATCGTATAAAGAGAAACTTACATTCCCTTTCCACCAGGAACATTTAGAGCAGTAGCTATGTGTGTTTTTAAAAAAGGTGCTACTTTATTATAGAACACGTTCCTTTTTAAACTTTTAAAAAATTGGATATTGCATTTTTCTATGCATTAGTGAGAAACCTAAAAAAATGAAAACAAACCAAAAAACCCCTTATTTGTTTATTTTCCTGTTTTCTACCTCTGTGGGAGGGCTTTGCCACTACCACTCTTTTGAGGAAACTTGTGTTTTAAGGAGTGAAATGAAAGGAAACAGAGAAGACCCAGTACGGTTGCTTCTGTTCTGATCAGCATTGTCTATCCCCGATGTTTCAGGTTTCCCTAGAAAATGAACTGTCATTTACTTGCGGTTTATGTGATTTCTTGGTTTAGATTCTTCTTCCCTTTTTCTCCTTATTTAAGAAATCGATTCCAAATTTCAAATATAGTCCTTATACTTTTTAAATGGAAAGTTGAAGACAAACACAAGGGAACTGATTTACTTCGCAGTCAGCCTCCTAAACCCTCTGTCACTAAAGGGAACGGTGTCCCAGGGACAGGACGGCAGCACCCGCATCCCCTCTCTGGAAGTCATCACGGTCTTGGAAGATACAGGCAGGGCTCACCCCCAGTGTTTAGTCTCTGGTTTTCCTTCCTTGACGTAGCCCCTGCAACTCAGGACAGAGGTACATTTCCCAGGGTCCTTCACAGGCAGGTCTGGTCATGTCACTGAGTTCTGACCAGAATCGGTGTGTAGAACTGCTGGGGACATGGAGGTGGCTCATCTTTCTCCTTTTAACTCTTTTATGCATAGCATGTGGACGTGATGGGCAGAGCATCTAAAGAAAATCTTTTTTCTAGTGTGTATTTTTTGGGAGCCGCACAGACAGTGGGGATTCTGACATTAACCCACATAGTTGGAAATTCTTGGAAAGATTTAATGTTTTTCCCCCTACTTCACCCAAAGCCAAAGTCAAAGCCAATGGAGGCTAAACATCTCCCTCCTGTGACATGTGTGGAGTATTTCCCTCCTGTGCTCTGAGAACGTGTGGACTGGGGGAGCCAGCCTTAGGCCCTCTGACCTGACCTGTTTCCTTGCCAGAGCCCCAGGAGCACTGGGTGCAGCCCAGTAAAACAGGAGCGAGAGGCCCCTTGAGGGGCGCTAGATGCTTCCTCTCCTGCTTGCTTATCTTTTAAGATTCACACTTTTCATCTCTGGCCTCCAATCCATCCCTATGTTTTCCTGCCAGCCAAGCCATGCATTCAAATGGCATTTTAAATATTTTATCCAGCATTTTAGTTATGCCTGGAGGGATTAGTCTGCCATGTTGCTGGAAATAGAATTCTAAATCCTGTTTTGTCTCATCTTCAAAAAATAGTGCTTACTCTATCGGTTTTTGGCCATTAACATTACTATTATTATTCCCTGTTCATCTTGTTGGGCACAGAGCTAGGGGGTGCCTTTCATTCTCTTCTTTCCTAACATCTTTCTTTCCTTCCTTTTTAAAATCTTTTCTTTTTATTTTCTTTTTTTTTTTTTTGCGGTACCGGGGATTGAACCCAGGGGTGTTCTACCTCCGCGCT